>CM025784.1:2882592-2928316 GCA_014636745.2 Centella asiatica
ATTCAACCCCCCTTCTACAAGTTCTAGGCCATCTCACTGGGAAAACACGATTATTGGCACCTAGTGCGTATTTAAAAACAAGATGGACAAAACTAACATTTTTATAAGAAACAAAGTAAGACTGGTGGCAAAGGGATATATTCAAGAGGAAGGGATTAACTTTGATGAGACCTTTGCACCAGTGGCCAGTCTTAAGGTTATAAGAATTTTTTTATCCTATGCATCACATTCAAATTTCAAGGTTTATCAAATAGATGTGAAAAATGTCTTTCTCTATGGGAAATTAGAATATGATGTGTTTTGACCAACAACCTCAAGGGTTTGAAAATTCTAAATCCCCAAATCATGTTTACAAGCTAAAGAAAACACTTTATGTATTGAAGCAAGCTCCTAGAACTTGATATGAGACACTGTCAAAGTTTTTGGTGGAAAACAAGTTTACAAAAGGTATCATTGGCAAAACATTGTTCCTTAGACAACACAAAGATCATCTAATCTTGGTTCAAATCTATGTTGATAATATCATTTTTGGATTCTTTGATACTAAGTTGTGTGAGAAGTTCTCCAAACTCGTGTAAAACAAATATGAAATGAGTTTAATTAGTGAACTGTCTTATTTCTTGAGACTACAAGTTAAGTAGGTCACTGATGAGATTTACATTCATCAGTCAAAGTATGCCAAAGAACTTCTCAAAAAATTTGATACGGAGAACTCAAAGGTAGAAAAGACATCAATGGCCACAATAATCTAGATTAACCCTGATAAGAATAGAAAAAAAGTTAATCTAAAGACTTATAGGGGAATGATTAGTTCTCTGTTGTATTTGACAACTAGTAGGCCTAATATTATGTTTGCAACATGTCTTTATGCAAGTTATCAAGCTGACCAAAGGGAGTCCCATCTAATTGCTGTGAAGAGAATCTTGAGGTACATCAAGGACACAATTAAGTTGGGACTTTGGTATTGGATATTCTAATAATGACTTTGGAGGACGCAGAATTGACAGAAAGAGTACCACATGGAGCTGTTAATTTCTAGTTGAAAATCTTGTATCTTGGTTCAACAAAAAGCAGCATTCAATATCAACATCTACTGCTGAGGCTAAATATATTGCAACTGGAAGTTGTTGTGCACAAATCCTATGGATGAAAAATCATTTATTGGACCATGACCTAAATTTCAACACGATTCCAAAATTGTGTGACAACACAAGTGCCATTGTCATTGCTGAGAACCCTGTGCAACATTCTAGAACTATACATATAGAGATCAAATATCACTTTATTAAGGAACATGTTATGAATGAGACTATTGAACTACATTTTGTACCAACAAACAAGTAGCTGACAGACATCTTTAACAAGGCTCTTGATGAAGCCACATTTAACAATCTGGTGGAGGAGCTGAGAATGGTGAATTATGCAAGATAAAAGTTGATCAACTTGTTGAAGTCATGCTAGAAAAATTGTTGAAATAGTTCAATCTATCATGTGCTCAAGTATTGGCATCTCTAACTTATCTTGTTATTTCCTGATAATGTTATATGTGTGTGTTTATATGTCTAAAATAATAAAAAAAGGAATTTATTTTAAAACAAAAAAAAATTAATGTGCATCAGGGTCAAGGTTTACGTTTGGACGCATCAGGGGATAGTCTCTAGTCTCTGATATCATTACATCAGGGATATTCTTTAGTCCCTGATGACGTGACATCATAGAACAAACATTAGTCTTGATGACGTGTCATCATGGACTAATTTTTGAAAGAGCTATATATATTTTATTTCTCTCTCCTTGACAACATACCAAACGTTTAAACTCTCTTTCTAACAACTGCTCGAGCTTTCTCTCTCTCTCTCTCTCTCTCTCTCTCTCTCTCTCTCTCTCTCGTTTTCACAAAAACCCTAGTTTTCTAAAATCTCCAACAGTTTCAATGGCTCCAAGCACTGCTTAACACATATAGAGAAATCTAATGGTTCCACAAACAAATTTTGTGGGCTTTTTCGACATCAACAAGGTAGATTCTTGCTTCAAACCTATGATGTGTTATCTACTCTAGTCAGAGTATAGCAAAGCCATCTTTATTGATGACAAGATATCCGATGAAACAATATCACAAATCTGGACGAGCGTCTAATTTATGTATTCTTCAACAAGGCCAAACGTTTATAAGTGGATCTCGTTCAAAATTTCTTCTGAAAAGGGTAAAATAACTCCCTCTAGAATAAATTATGCTCTGGGGTTGCCTACACTAAATTTTGTGGAAGTGCCTAATGATACTGAACTACTGGACTTCTTGAGGGAACTAGGCTACGACTCTTCAAACAATGCAACGTTGAAGTTTGAGGATCTCAAGAGGGTGAATGTTGTTAGTGCAATATAAGCACAAGTGTTTGTAGAAGAGGGGGATGAATACAAACACCTAAATCTTTTCGCTCTTTTAAACTTAAAAGTGATTACTGGAAACAGTTGAAACAAACAGAAAAACTATGAGAAATAAACACACAGATTCAAGTTAAAATATTTATATTAAAACTTGGGGTTTTTCTAGAAATCTGTATAATCACAAATATGATTTACAGCTACAAATTCTGTGAATAAGGTTCACAGCTTCTCACACTCACTAGTTTCTAACTTTCTTTGAAATATCTCTCTCAAGATCTATTACAAAGCTTCTCTCTAGTGTTTGTGTGCTTCAGCGTTTGTTTGATCTATTGGATAGATTCAATCACCGTGTTTTTGTAATGAGAGCTCCGTTGCTTATATGATAAATCAGTGAGTTGAAATCACGTGCTTGAGACGTGCTGCTCTTCTCAATTTAGCCGCAAGTATGTCACATCGAAACTTTATGTGTCAGACCGCTGCATGCTTTGTTGCTACTTTTCTTTCCCTGATCTGTGTGCATTTAATGCATGAGAGTTCTCATTGGATCAAAAACAAACTTCAAGAAATATCTTTCCAGTTGATATTTCTTGCTTCTGAAACACGTTACGTTGATTTCCGTCTAAGTACTGATGACGGGTGCATGCTGTCATAATGATCCATTGACTATCAGCCCTGATGGACTTTGGTTAGTGCTTCTGGATCGCCTGATGCTTATTGACTGGATCAGGGCTTCAACCTTCATTTGAGTTTTACTCAGTGCTTCTTTGATCCTGATGGTTATGACTGACGGCATACACTGATGGCTTCCACTGATGTCATGTTGGTTATTCTCCCTGACGGGTTACCCTGTTGGGTTTGCCTGACACTGACATGTCCTGAAGTGTTTCCCTGACGGGTTGGTCTGCCCTCGTCATACCCTGACAGGTGTCCCTGACAGGTGTCCCTGACAGGTTCCCCTGATGGGTTCCCCTGATGGGTTCCCCCTGATGGGTTCCCCTGATGGGTTCCCCCTGATGGGTTCCCCTGATGGGTTCCCCCTGATGTGTTCCAATCAACGCAACTTAGAATTTCTGATGTGCGGAATACTTTGACTTTTTACTAGTAGCATTAGACATTCTTCTTCACTTTGTCAAGTCCTTTGAATGCTTCTGTTTTCTGACTTGCCTTGTGAAGTTATTGATCATCCACTGATGAATAAGTTTATCATCAGCGGATGCAAAACTTATGCTGATCTTAAGGTTTATAAAGTACCTCAAGTATTTATAGTTGCACAATTTATTACATAATCATCATCATCATCATTTATCTCTAACAATCTCCCACTATTTATGTTTATCAATTTGATAACCATAAATCCCTAGATGCACTGATGATGATGTCAAAACCAATACTAAATACATGAAAGAATTTTGAATGAATTAATAAAAGAATTTCTGTACAAGTATTTTCCTATAACTATTACAAAAATAATGTTGTATTAGACATTAGGATCCCTTTTCGTTTTTGCTGAGACAAAGGGCAATGAATGACTTGATTCAATAGGTTGAGAGTCACTTCCAAGGCCTTGTCTTCTTTGATCTGGGTTTTGATCAGGAATCCTTAGTTTGTTGTCTTCTCCACCTATTTCCAGTTGCTCCAGCTCCTTTTGAAAAAGTTTTCTGAAATTGACTATGTTGACATTTCTGCTGGATTCCAAAGCTTCAAGGACAGATTTTATTTCTTGAACATTGGCTGCAACAAGTTATGACCAGTAGAAGGTAATGATCTCCCCCTTTTTATTTTTGAATATAACACCCATGGGGCTAGTGATCATTTTTGGATATTCTTTAAATCCTTTCACTGGTGGCACATCCCTTACTACAGTGTTCCCATCATCAGCTTTGGTTTCTTCAATCTCTTTCAATACTCTCTAAATCAGCAGGACTCTGAACTTGATGACATGTTCATTTTTGTGATTGGCTATTTGTCTTAGAACATGCATCGCTTCCTCCAGGTTTAGGCCATCAACTTCTTTGATCCTTATACTTTTCTCCTGCCCATCAATGGATCTATAAAATAATTTCAGTGGACTTTCCAATGCTGTGGGTAGACTCCTTTCATTGTTGATGGCTCTCCTCAGCCTATCGATTATCCCCCTTAGGTCTTTGTTAGCCTGCGAGGATCTTGGAATCAGATTTAGGACCAGTCCTAATTGCTCAGCATCCATTCTCCTGAACCAGTCCATTGCTACATTGAATTCTGACCCACTCTTTAGTTGAACTGTTATTAGCTGATCCCTTCTATTGTTGAACCTGACATCTATGCTTTTTATGGAGAACATAAATGTCAGGTTTTTACGCCTTTCTTCTTTGAGAAATTCAGCTAGAGTGGGTGGACCATATTCTTTGGTAACAGGAGAAGGTGCATTGTCCTTGGCTTCAAATGACTTCTTTGTAGTGACATCAGGGTCTTCAGTTTTCTCTTGATTTTTATTCCCTGATGCACTTTTAGGGTTCTGTAATCTTCTTGGTTGAGGTTTCTTGGAGGTCCTGGGCCTGACACTCTTCTTCTTATTGGCTTCTTCCTCCTGTTCCTTTGCCATTTCCCTCTCTTCTTCTTCTTGAAGTTGTTGTGCAAAGATTGCATCAGCTTCTACTAACTTTTTGTCTTGAGGGTAGACCAACTCCATTTTCCCATCAATTACAACTTCAATGGGTGTTGGAAAGTGAGCTGTCTTCATGGCATCTCCAAGTAGCTTAGGCCCTGATTGAGTGTTGGATTTCTTCTCGGGTTCCTCAATCAGGATACCCTTGCTTTTATCCTTGGATTTTGGAGCAGGAACAAGAGCAGTCACATCCCCTGACTGTTGATTTGAATGCTCAGCAACATCCCCTGACGACTGCTTGGTTGATTTCTCCCCCTTTTTGACAACATCATCAGTGGGAGTTGAGAGTCAGGATGTGACTTGAAGAACTTGTTGCAGAGTTTCCATGCTGGTCAGTTGAGAAGTGAGATCAGCTAGCTTCTTGTCAACAGTGTTAGCGTGTTTTTTCATTCTATAGATAGTCTGGCTGGTGACAAGGGAGTCAACAACTTGTTGTACATTTTGTATCTTTGTAGAAAAATGTGTATGCAATTTTTTATTTTCTATATCTATTGACTGACCAATCATGATCTGTGACTTTAACACTTTGATCAAGATTGGATCAGTAGTTCTAGCTAATTCTTGCTTTAATAACTGTACAGTGTCAGACATCTGGTTCTGTCGAAAGTATAAATCAACTCCGATGAACTGGGAAAAATCATCTTGTGGAGCATCATCTTCATCACTTTCAGAGGTAGAAGTATTATTTACAGTACCTGTGTTTTCTCTCTGTTTTTTATTTATAAGGATCTCATCCTTATCTCTCTCATCCTCTCCTTTTTCTGTGCCTACTAAGGCATCACTCGTATTCTCTCCTTTTTCTTTGCCTACTAAGGCAATACTCTCTTGCTCTCCTTTTGCCAAAGTCCTCTCAAGGGTTTGACTTTGCCTCTCTGCACTAAGTATTTTCTCAGTTTCACTCAAAATTGTCCTAGTGGGGCTCCTATGGGCTTGGAAATCACCAACTGTGACCAGTTGAAGAGATGTATCTACAGATTCTGGTTCGATAGTTGTGATAGGAGAAGAAGAAGAAGTAAAGTGAGTAAGTATAATTGGAGAAGTGTATGTTTCTATAGAGGAAGTATATACAATTGGGGGTACATAAAGAGTTATAGCTGTAGTATGTACAGTGGAGTTTATGTCCCCTGTTTGATCATCAGTATTTGTATCAATCAGAAATGAGTCAACCATGTGAGAGTGGTGACTATCAAACACTGTGTCAGAGAGTGTTGGCTCCTCCACGAATTGAGAATGTGGAGAATCTGATTGTATGACACTTAATATTTGTGTCATTATATCTGAAGAAATTTGAGGAACAGAGAAAGAAGGAAGTGGTGTAGATGGGAGTGTTGGCTGAATCACTGAACGAGGAGGTGATTCATCAAAAGATGCTGTAGAAGAATGCTTATGACTTATGTTGATCTTATTGAGAAGCTTCTAAGCTACAACATCTTGAGTGGTGTGTGCACTCACTGTGTTAGATATCTGCAAGTGGCTCTCAGAGACCCTGACGGTAGGTTCATCAGTGTCTGTGGTCAGTGTATGTGCCTCACTCAATTGTGTCCTTGGTTGAGGACTATTTTCAATAACTAATCCCTTTTGAGAGGAACTAGTTAGAAATATGTTTAATTCCTTATCAAAGGTTGTATCCTGTTGAGAGGATACGCCCTGGTGAGGTTGTTGGGTAACACTCGTGGCTCCCATCTTCTTCTTCAATCTCCTCCTATAGCCAATCACTCTCTTTCCTTGCTCCCCCTCAGTTGTTGTGGTAACTTCAGTGGGTTTTCTTTTAATCCCAACAGTCTTTTGGGAGACTGTGGGTTGGGCTGTCAAGAGTGGTTGTGAAGAAATTGGTTGTTCTACTTGGGTAGGCAGAGAGGTGGTTGATTTCTCTGTCATAGTAGATGAAGGTGAAGAATGTACGGTTTGAGAAATAGAAAGTGTAGAATTTTCTACCTGTACCATATGTGATGGAAGAACAAATGATTCAGCTGTATACGATTTCTTTAGTATTTTTGCAAACAGTTTCTTTGTTTGCTTGTATGTCTGTACAGGTATATCATTCTCAAAAGAAAAATTAGTAATATGATCTTTAATAATCATGTACAAAAATCTAGCATAATATATTTCAGATTTCCTATTATTAAAATTACCTAATTTATTTACAAGATCATCAAAAATTATTTTACCTATATTTATTTTTATATTTTTAATTATTGCGTATGCTATTTTTAAAGTTAAAGAGGTAATGACCTCAAAGTTAGAACACTTACCTGAGAACACCTTGGTGATAGTGTCGAAGAGATAAGAAATCTCCCTCTTCACGTTCACCCTCTTGAGATCCTTGAACTTTAACACTGCGTTGGGAGCAGCGTTATAGCCCAATTCCCTCAAGAAATCCAGCAGATCTGCATCACTGGGTACATCCACCAGATCTTGAGTAGGTAGCCCTAAAATAGAGTTAAGTCTGGAAGGAGTTATTTTCCCTTTCTCAGACGAAACTTTGAATGAGATACCCTTGACCACATCAGGCTTGGTGGTGGAGTACATGAACTTAGCACTGGTCCAAAGTTGTGACAGTGCCTCCCCCAACATTTCTTCATCGGTAAAGATGACTTTACTATACTCAGAGTTGAGCAGATAGTTCATTATCGGTTTAAAGCAATCACTTACCTCATCAATGTCAGAGAAGCCCAAGAAGTTTGTGGATGGGACTGTCAAGTTCCTCTGAATTTGTTGACGTGCCATGGATGCTTTAAAGATTTGAAGTTCTAGGGTTTCTGTAAAGATGAGAGAAAAAGAACTCTAGCAAATATCAGGTTTAGATTAAACATTTTGGGGAGTTTCGAAAAGTAGGAGAGATAGAGTATTAATACCTGCCTATAGACGTTTGAAAACTTCTCCTGAAAACACGCTATCAGGGAGTCAGTTCAGTTTCTGTGATGACACGTTATCAGTGAGAGAAGAACTTAATGATGAGTTGTCATCACTTAACTGACCTAGAATCCCGATGCAGTAAAAAAAATTAAAAACTTACCCTTATAATTTACTGTATGTATACACCCTGACCGTGATGCACAAGACGGACACCCTGACCCTGACACACAAGTCAGATACCTTGACCCTGTCGAACAAGTCGGACACCCTGACCCTGACGAGCGATCCGGACATCCTGACCCTGACGAGCGAGCCGGGTACCCTGACCCTGATGCGTCCTTAAGGAAGCCCTGACCCTGATGCATCAGTCCAAAACAAAATGCAGAATATACAAGTATATACATATTTACAATTTGAACATATATAACCACATATCAATTGATTTCATCAAGAACTTATGAAATGAGTTAGAAATACCAAATCTTATGAGTTTGACTCTGACCCTGACGTATAATTCACCATTCTCAGCTCTCCCACAAGATTTGAAAATGTGGTTTCATCAAGAGCTTTGGTGAATATGTCTGCCAGCTGCTAATTTGAAGGTACAAATTGTAATTCAATATTCCCATTCATAACATGTTCCCTGATAAAATGATATCTGATTTCTATATGCTTAGTTCTGGAATGTTGTACTGGATTTTCAGCAATGGCAATGGCACTAGTGTTATCACACCTTATTGGAATCTTGGAATAGTTCAGACCATAATCCATTAGCTGATTTTTCATCCATAGAATTTGTGCACAACAACTTCCAGCTGCAATGTATTCAGCTTCAGCAGTAGATGTAGAAATAGAATGCTGCTTTTTGCTGAACCAAGATACAAGCCTTCCTCCCAGAAAATGACAGCTTCTTGCTGTACTCTTTCTGTCAATCCTGCATCCTCCAAACTCAGCATCAGAATATCCCAGTAATTCAAATCCAGACTCCTTTGGATACCAAAGTCCCAACTCTGTAGTGCCCTTGATATATCTCAAAATCCTTTTCACTGCAATGAGATGAGATTCCTTTGGGTCAGCTTGATATCTTGCACAAAGATATGTTACAAACATTATGTCTGGCCTGCTTGCTGTCAGATATAGCAATGATCCAATCATTCCCTGTACGTCTTCAAATCAACTTTCTTTCCATTCTTATCAGGGTCAATCTTGGTTGCAGTGGCCATAGGTGTCTTTGCTACTTTTGAGTCCTCCATATCAAATTTCTTAAGAAGTTCTTTGGCATATTTTGTCTGATGAATGTAGATTCCATCAGAGTCTTGTTTAACTTGCAATCCCAAGAAGTAAGATAATTCACCCATCAAGCTCATTTCATATTTGCTTTGCATGAGTTTGGAGAACTTTTCACACAGTCTTGTATCGGTGGATCCAAAAATAATATCATCAACATAGATTTGAACCAAAATCAGATGACCTTGGTGTTGTCTGAAGAACAAGGTTTTGTCAATGATACCTCTTGAAAATTTGTTTTCCACCAGAAACTTTGACAGTGTATCATACCAAGCTCTAGGTGTGCTTGTTTCAGTCCATAAAGTGTCTTTTCCAGTTTGTAGACATGATTTGAAAATTTTACGCATTCAAATCCTGGAGGTTGTTGGACATACACCTCCTGTTCCAATTTCCCATTTAGAAAAGCACTTTTCACATCCATTTGATATACTTTAAAATTTGAATGTGCTGCATAGGCTAAGAAAATTCTTATAGCCTCAAGTCTGGCTACTGGTTCAAAGGTCTCATCAAAATCAATCCCTTCTTCTTGAAGATATCCTTTTGCAACCAGTCTTGTTTTGTTTCTTACAACAATGCCAGCTTCATCCATCTTATTTCTGAATACCCACTTAGTACGTATTATGATCCTATCTTTGGGCTTAGGTACAAGCTTCCATACTTGATTTCTTTCAAATTGATTTAGCTCTTCCTGCATTGCCAAGATCTAGTCTGCATCTTGAATAGCTTCTTCAAACTTCTTTGGTTCAATTTGAGAAAGAAAACAAGCATATAGGCATTCATTAGATGTTGTTTTTCTGGTCTGCATTCTTTTGCTTGGGTCACCAATAATTAGATCTGTTGTGTGACTTCTGGCCCATTTGGGATTGGAGATGTGTCTTGATGAGCTTACTTGACTATCATCTCCTCCCCCTAAGCCTGTGCTCCCAGCTTCTGAAAACTCTCCCCCTGAATTAGTGGAAAATTCAAGGTTCAAGTTATCCCCTGATGGTGCATGTCCTGATGAATGATCCCCTGATGAAGTATCCCCTGATTTGTTGTCCAGGAAATTAACTCTATCTGCTGAAGGAGGTTCTACATTGTTTGGATTGACATCAGGAATGGATAAATTCTCCATTTATCTGCACTCATAGGCTTCATTCTCTTGATAATCAATATCATCTTCATTTTCAAACTTGAGTTCTTCATGAAAACCAGGGTCTTTAAGCCCAGAAATTTCTTGATCATCAAAAGCTACATTTATAGACTCCATCACCACTTGAAGTCTCTTGTTGTAAACCCTGAAGGCCTTGGATGACAGAGTATAACCTAGGAAAATTGCTTCATCAGCTTTTGGATCAAATTTTCCTAAGTTCTCACCAAAATTCCTCAAAACAAAACATTTGTATCCAAAGAGATGGAGGAACTTGATGCTTGGTTTTTTCCCTGTCATTAGCTCATATGGTGTCTTGTTGTGAGCCTTGTTGATTAGTGATCTATTCTGAGTAAAGCAAGTAGTGGAAATTGCTTCAGCCCAAAAATAGGTGGGAATCTTTGCCTCTGCTAGCATTGACCTAGCAACTTCTATCAGGGTTCTATTTTTCCTTTCCACTACACCATTCTGTTGAGGAGTCCTTGGAGCAGAAAATGTATGATTTATGCCTTTCTCCACACAAAATCCCTCAACAGCTGCATTCTTAAATTCAGTTCCATTATCAGTTCTCAACATTCTAACCATTGACCCTGATTCTGTTTCCACCTTCTTGATATGGTCAATAATTTATTGAGATACTTCTGATTTAGCATGCTGAAACTTTACCCAAGTGTATCTGGTGTAGTCATCCACAATGACCATTGCAAATCTTTTATTTGACACTGACATTATGTTGACAGGGCCAAAGAGATCCATATGTAACAATTGAATTGGATCTTTGATCATAGTGGCTTCCTTGCTGACAAAGGATGATTTCCTTTGCTTCCCCTGTTGACATGCTGAACATAATCTTTCTTGGATAAACTCCATTTAGGGTAGTCCAGTTACCAACTCTCTCTTCACTAGATCATTAATTGACTTAAAGTTCAGGTGAGAGAGCTTCTTGTGCCATAGTCTGCTTTCATCAGGAGTAGCCTTGCTGTAGAAACATGATTCTCCACTCACTGAATTAAAATCAGCAACATAGAGATCTCCTTTTCTTATCCCTGACAAAACCAGCTTCCCATCACTTTCATTTGAGATTAGGCACTGATCTCCTTTAAAGTAAGTGATGAACCCTTAGTCACTTAGTTGACTTATGCTTAGCAAATTGTGCTTGAGCCCATCAACCAGTGCTACATTTTCAAATGAGACACTCCCATTTGTTGCTTTGCCATAACCAAGAGTTAGTCCTTTGTTGTTATCACCAAATGAAATTACTGGACCAGCCTTTTCTTGGAATTCTGTGAGCAGGGCTTTGTTTCCTGTCATATGCCTTGAGCAGCCACTATCTAGAAACCAGATTTGACTGCTTTTGATCTTTCCCTGCACACAAGAAAACATTTAAATTGTTTTTGGTACCCAATTTGTTTTGGGTCCTCTAGGTTTAGTCACAGTAATAGATAATACAGCTTTATCTTTATTGATGACTTTTGGTTTTGGCAAATTTAACACTTTCTCCTTTTTAGGAGCTTCAACATATGCTTTTGATTTCTCAACAGTTATTTTTCCTTTTTCCTTGGAGTAGCAGGCTTTAACAGTTGGTAAATCATCAGCATACAAAATTGTGCCAGTTAAAATTTGTGGTTTTTCTTTGCATTGAAAAAAGATAAATGATTACAATTACCACAATTCCAACACACTTTTCTAGGGGCTTCATGAATGGAAGAATAATTGCTAGTTTTATTAACACCTAGCTTACCATTTCTATTCTTCTTGCTTTCCCCTGACAGGCCTTTTTCCCTTGACGGGCTACTACGGCCTGATGCACTCTTTCCCCCTGACGACTGTGTATCCACTGATGCACAGTCTAGTTCTTTCATAACTGGAGGGTTGAGTGCTTTGGCAAGAGTAAGTTTCTTGCCTCTCCCACTACTAGTTGAAGCTTCTTGGGAAAATATTCCTTGATTCTAGCTTTGCTGCTGCCTTAACAAACTTCATAGGTTGTGTTGGCCTCTTTCCAAAGCTAGCTGCCATCTCAACCTTAATGGGAGGTTGTTGCACTTGAATCTCTTCATAGCCCAAACCAGATTTTGGATCAGATTTCTGACTTTTCAAACGATCCTCCAGTTTCCTGCTAGACTCACTCCATCTCTTAATGACTTCCCTTTCTTGACTGAGAAGATTCGAGGTCCATTCCTCTCTTTTAATAGCATAATCAATGAGATTTTTAGTCCTTGAGAGTTCTTTTTCAAGACTCTCAAGTCTGGAGTTTTCTGATTCTAAAAGAGTGTTCCTAGCAGATAACTGTTCATTAATTTTCTGCACTCTCTCAGTTTCAGCTACAGCACTCCTCAGGGTGTCATGGAGATCCTTTATCTCACAAGCCATTTCCTTAACAGTTTTAACACAATCAGTTTTAGACATGTTAGAGGAAATTTCGTGGCTTACCTGTGAGCTGCTACTGTCAATGGATGAGGCCATCAGGGCTAGGTTGACATACTCTTCATTTTCTTCCTCATCAGAGTCAGCCCAGTCCTTTCCCTCTACTATATATGCTTTTCCTTTCTTGTTTGCATTAAGAAGGTCAAAGTATTTCTTCTTGTAATCCACAACAGCTTCTTTGTCTCTGGATTCACCATCTTTTGTGGCCTTGCGGCACTCATTTGCAAAGTGACCCATCTCATTACATTTATAGCACTTTATTCTTGATTTGTCAATAAAGTTTTTCGTGCTACTGGGTTTCCTTGCTGAAAATCTTTTAGATCCCAAAGGCTTTTGGAATTTCAGCTTGGAAAACCTTTTTGCAAGAAAGGCCATGGTTTCATCCATCTCCTCTAACTCTTCCGGAGTATATTCTTCCTCCTTGAAGTCAGCTTCTTTATCCCCTTCTATGTCAGCATCTTCTAGTTGCTGCTTCATCAAGACACTTGGCCTTGCTTCTTGTTTGTCCTTCGTGGCAGCCATCATGGCTACAGATTTAAGCTTTCTAGCATCCTTTGACATTTCAGATCTTTGTTGAACCTCAAGTTCATATGTCTTTAGGGTGCCATAAAGCCTATCCAAGTCTAGAAGATTCATGTCCTTGGATTCCCTGATGGCTGTTGTCTTAGGATCCTTTGATATGAGAAGGGCTCTCATGAACTTTCTGTTCACATCCTTGTTAGCATATGTCTTCCCATATAATCTCATGTCATTTACCAACCTGTTAAATCTGTCGAACATTTCAGTGAGTGTTTCACCATTTTTCATTGTGAACCACTCATACTGTTGTGTCAACAGCTGCAATTTATTTTTCCTCACTTCCTCGGTACCATCACAAAGGATTTGTATGGTATCCTATATAGATTTAGATGTGGTAAGATTCATGATATTATTCAGCATATCATCGTCTAAACCATTATACAGGATCCCAGTGACTTTAAGATCCTTTTTCACCTTTTCTCTTTCATCTATCGTCATTTCGTCAGTTGTCTTTGGGACAAGCTTTTCAGGAATACTGACTCCATTAATGACTTCTATAGGAATGAGCTTCTTGGGAACGTGAGGTCCTTCTTCTAGAATCTGTAAATATTCATCATCAATAGCTGTAAGTTGAACTATCATTCTTTCTCTCCAGAAGAAGTATTTGCCCCTTTCCAACATGGGGACTTTACTGTTTCCAGCTTTGTTGGCCATAGATAATGATCGTTTTTAGCAAGTGAAATCTGCTAAGAGGCTCTGATACCAATTGTTAGTGCAATATAAGCACAAGTGTTTGTAGAAGGGGGGGATGAATACAAACACCTGAATCTTTTCGCTCTTTTAAACTTAAAAGTGATTACAGGAAACAGTTGAAACAAACAAAAAAACTATGAGAAATAAACACACAGATTCAAGTTAAAATAGTTATATTAAAACTTGGGGTTTTTCTGGAAATCTGTATAATCACAAATGTGATTTACAGCTACAAATTCTGTGAATAAGGTTCACAGCTTCTTACACTCACTAGCTTCTAACTTTCTTTGAAATATCTCTCTCAAGATCTATTACAAAGCTTCTCTCTAGTGTTTGTGTACTTCAGCGTTTGTTTGTCTATTGGATAGATTCAATCACCGTGTTTTTGTAATGAGAGCTCCGTTGCTTATATGATAAATCAGTGAGTTGAAATCACGTGCTTGAGACGTGCTGTTCTTCTCAACTTAGCCGCAAGTATGTCACATCGAAACTTTATGTGTCAGACCGCTACATGCTTTGTTGCTACTTTTCTTCCCCTGATCTGTGTGCATTTAATGCGTGAGAGTTCTCATTGGATCAAAAACAAACTTCAAGAAATATCTTTCCAGTTGATATTTCTTGCTTCTGAAACACGTTACATTGATTTCCGTGTAAGTATTGATGACGGGTGCATGCTGTCATAACGATCCACTGACTATCAGCCCTGATGGACTTTGGTCAGTGCTTCTGGATCCCTTGATGTTTATTGACTGGATCAGGGCTTCAACTTTCACTTGAGTTTTACTCAGTGCTCTTTTGATCCTGATGGTTATGACTGACGGCATACACTGATGTCATGTTGGTCATTCTCCCTGACGGGTTACCCTGTTGGGTTTGCCTGACACTGACATGTCCTGAAGTGTTTCCCTGATGGGTTGGTCTGCCCTCGTCATACCCTGACAGGTGTCCCTGATAGGTTCCCCTAATGGGTTCCCTTGATGGGTTCCCCCTGATGGATTCCCCCTGATGAGTTCCAATCAACGCAACTTAGAATTTCTGATGTGCAGAATACTTTGACTTTTTACTAGTAGCATCAGACATTCTTCTTCACTTTGTCAAGTCCTTTGAATGCTTCTATTTTCTGACTTGCCTTGTGAAGTTATTGACCATCCACTGATGAATAAGTTTATCATCAGCGGATGCAAAACTTGTGGTGATCTTAAGGTTTATAAAGTACCTCAAGTATTTACAGTTGCACAATTTATTACATAATCATCATCATCATCATTTATCTCTAACAAATGTGAAAAGAGAGATCTATTATCTCTTTGATACAATCATAAAGGTGTTCTCAGGTAAGTTTTCTAACTGTGAGGTAATAACATCTTTGACTCTGAAAATTGCATATGCCATTATCAAAAATGTAAAAACTGATATAGAAAAATTAATTTTTGTTGAACTGGTTAATAAAATGAGTAGTCATACTTCTATGAAATTAGAAATGTATTATGTTAGATTTTTATCTATGCTCATTAAAGATCAAATACATAATCTTTCCTTTGAGAATGAGATAGAAATACAGAGTTATACGCAAACAAAGAAATTATTTATAGAGATAGTAAAGAAAACTTATATGATAGAGCCTTTTGTACTTCCATCCCACATGGAATAGGTAATCCCTGCGTTCCTTTCTCTTTCTCAACCTCCTATTTATTCTATTACAACTACTATGACTGAGATCACTATCACTTCTCAGGCTACCCAAATAGTATCAACAGTTTTTAATCAACAACTCTCTATAGCTCAACCCTTAGTCTCCCAAAAGATTAAGGGCATTAAAATAAAATCTTCATAAGTGATCACATTAACTAAGGTGGAGCACGGAGAGAGTGTAGTTGTGATAATGTGCAATTTGTATAGATTTGCATGACATATGTATCCATTTTGTGTGTTTTTTATGTGTTGTTATGGTGTTTTTGAGTTACTTTTGTATGAATGAGTGATTCAGGTGGAGATTCTGAAAATAAGGAGAAATAAACCAAAAAGAGCAAGGAAAATCGAAGAAGGAAATTGAAGGGCTACGGATGTGTCATACAAGCGAAGTAACAGATTATGCAGAATGAATGGGTTGGCCCTAACTTCAAAGACAGAAATGTGTGAGAAAAGAAGAAACCAAATTGGAGAAGGATTTTGGAAGCTAATTAGGATTAGGATTTCTTTGTAGGGCAAAAAGAGGGATCATATAAATAGACTTGTTAACCTAATGATTTTCTATCCTTCCGCCCCCATCTTTTAGTTTTCTGCAGAAAAGAGCAGTTTTTATTTTTTCAGCATTATGTCTTCAAGTATTATGAACAACTAAATCTCTCTAGTTGAGGTACTTTAATTTCTAAGCCAAGGATAATATCATGAGACTTTTTTTTTCATTAGTTTTATTCAATTTCGAGTATTTATCTGATATTTGCGCTATAAACTATCTTTGTTATTATTTAATTTATTATGCAATGTGGCCAATTGTATGGTTTGTTGAATGATATCTTGTTGATTAGAATAGGAAGATCATTTGACACTGTTCTAACAAAGTTGCAAATTGATCTTACACTGATAAAGGCTACGGGTAAGGTTGGTGAAATCAAATAATCTAGTTTAAAGAATTTACGGGTGTTCGATTTTATTAGCTAGGATAAGGGTCTTTTCATTCATAAAGTTGACATAGATTAAATCCTATCAGGGTGTCCGAGGGTTGTCTATTTGGTCTAGGGAAGCAAACTATCAGGGTGTCTAGAATTACTGACAAAATAAGAAAAGATTGGTTAAGTAGAGCGTTTGCCCTTAGCTATAACCCTTTCTATTTGAATGAATAAAATTTATCTTTCGTGTCGATGATCGAAATACTTGGCTAGATTGAAAAGTACCTTGGCTAGGTTTGTCTCCATTGAATTTCTCATATTTAATTTTCCTACAAACTTTATTATTTTATTATTTTCAGTTTCCGTTTTTATCACTAATATCCTCCATATTAATTTCAAAACCTGTTTTTCTAAGCAAATAATTAACCGCACTAATCCTTGTGGATTCGACCATATTCGCCATTATACTGCGTAAGTGTAGGAGGATAGGAATTATTATTATGTTTGGTAGGTTGACACACCATAAAGTTGGTTTTAAGATGTCAAAGAAAAAGAAGAAAGCCAAGAGAGTTGACCATAAACCCAACTAGGCAGTATTCTCCCAACAAGATGCTAACCTTAATAAGGAATTAAGCACACCTCTAACTGTTTACTTTAAAAAGGACTCACTTATTGAACAAAGTCTCCAACCAGGGATAAAGTTGAGTGAGACACATACACTTGCCATATGCCTTGATGAAACTCTCATCGAGGTCTTTTAGAGCCACTTGCAGATAACTGACACAGTGAATGCACACACAACTTCTTTTGATGGATCACCTCCTCACTCTGTGATCCACCAACACTCCCCTTTACACCTATCCCTTCTTTTTCTTTAACTCAAATTTCTTCAGGTATCATGACACAAACTTTAAGTGTCATGATATCAGATCCTCCATTTTCTTACTTCATGGAGGAGCCAATTTGAGTTGATCCAATGATTGAGAATCATGATTTGCTAATGATTGATTCTTTCGTAAATGATTCAATCACTGATGATCACTTAGGGGATATACGTACAACTATAAATACTTCTGCAATAACTACTTATACTCCCCCCATATAAGTACAACTATAAATACTTCTGCAATAATTACTTATACTCCCCCCATTGTACATACACATAAATCCTTCACTCCTTCTCAAATCTCTTATATGGACACAATAGTTGTAGATGTTTTGGTCACATTATCCACAGTTGATGAGACCACAACCAATAAGAGCCCAATTAGGATAATTTTGAGTGAGGCTAAGAAAACATACAGTGAAGAGTGGCAAGATCAACCCAATGAGAAGACCTTAGAAAAAGGAGAGACAGAGAGTATTGTCTTAGAAGACAATGAAAAAGGAGAGAGAAAAAGTGATGCTTTAGAAGGCACAAAAAAAAAATAGAGACAGAGGGAGATAAGGATGAGATCCTTGTAAATAAAAAAACATAGAGAAAATGTAGATATTGTACTCCTAGTTCGTCATGTAGTGATAAAGATGACACTCCTATGGGTGATTGACAAGCTAAGGCAAGCCATCAATGACAACAGAAACTTGTCCATAGCTATGGAGAAACCATTGAAATTATTCTACAAAGCTGTTGATGGGCAAGAAAATCAAATAAGGATTAATGAAGTTGATGAGCTTGACCTAGAGGAAGCAATGCATGTTCTAAGCCAAATTGCTTATCACAAAAATGAACATGTTAGCAAGTTCAGAACCCTACTTGTAAAAAAGGTATTTAAGGAGATCGAGGAAACCAGAGCTAATGATGGGAACTCAGCAGTTGTAAGGGATATTCTTTCAGTAAAAGAATTTAAAAAATATCCAAAGATGATCATAAACCTCATGGGTGTGGAGTTCAAAAATGAAAAAGGGGAAAGTTTCACCTTTCACTGGTCATAACTTGTTGTAGCCAACTTGCAAGAGATTGGGTCTGTCCTTGAAACTTTGGAATCCAGCAGGAACATCAACATTGTCAATTTTAGAAGACTACTTCAAAAGGAACTAGAGCAATTAAAGACATGAGGGAAAGACAACAGACTCATGATTCCATATCAAAATCCAAATCAGAGAAAACAAGTCCTTGGAAATGACACACAACCGATTGAATCAAGTCATTTATTGCCCTTTGTTTCTACTCAACAAAATGTGAATCCTGAAGTCTAAAGTGTAAAATACTGTAATAGATTTGTAAACACCTGTATATAGTTATTCTTTTTACTTGTACAAATATATATAGGATAAATGCAACTACATTTATATGCCTTATTCTTTATTGTTAATAGTTTTGAGTTTTAACATCATCATTAGTACATAAATTAGATTTATGGTTATCAAACTGATAAACATAAATAGAGAGATATTGTTAGATATAAATGTTGTTGATGATGATTTAGATGTTAGTAAATAAATGTGCATTTTTAAATACTCAATGTATTCTATAAACCTTAGTATACTTGCACAAATAAGCATTCACTGATGGACAACTCAATCCATCAAGGGATGGCCTTAACTACACTAGGAAAGTCATCAGTGGATACTTAAAAAGGACTTGATAATGTTAAGGGATATCTGTTGTTACTTAAACATTCAAGTATTCTACACATCAGGTATTCCAGTCAAGCCAACAAAGCATCAGTGGGTAAAAGAGTTAGTATTTTAAATGGCTTAGTGGAAAATCCCATCAGGGGCACCCATCAGGAAAAACCTAAAATACTATGTCAAGGGATGACACCATCTGGTGAACCCGTCAGGAGAAGCCTAAACTCAGCTTCAGGGGAACAACCCGTCAGGGGAAGGCTAAACTCTACATCATGGGATGACATCGAAGGACCAACCTATCAGGGGAACCATCAGAGGAAGATCGAACACTACATCGGGGTAATATTATATTATAATTTCAAATAAAAAGCCTTAAACTAAAAAAAAACCCTTAGTTA
Source organism: Centella asiatica (assembly GCA_014636745.2). Lineage (NCBI taxonomy): Eukaryota > Viridiplantae > Streptophyta > Magnoliopsida > Apiales > Apiaceae > Centella > Centella asiatica. The sequence goes on from CM025784.1 coordinate 2,902,168, forward strand.
AAATAAAATCCTTCCACCAGTGTTACTGGCGGAAAGACCTTTTATTTTTTTTAGTTGTTTGATCTGGACCCTTGGATAATCCATGTAATACTGATTTAGTTTTATTTTTATTACTAGCGAAAATATGAAATAATTTGTTTCAATGCCTTCCTTCAGTGTTACTAGCGTAAAGGCAATATAACTGATAATAGTTGTTTACGTTGGACCCTTGAATCATCCACTTATAATTGATATAACTTATTTTTATTACTGTATACGGTATATTTTATTTGATTTGAATGTATACAGTATATTGATAATAGTTGTTTGATTTGAATGTACACAGTGTATTTTATTTCAAACCTCTTCTGCTGGCGGAAGACCCTTTAGCTAGTTAAAAGTAAGGCATTTAACCAAGTTCAATGTCTTCCACCAGTGTACTGGCGGAAAAGCTAAATTTTTTTTTAAGTTGTTTGATCTGGACCCTTGGATCATTCGATCAAGAGTTGGAAATGTATTAGCTACAAAAGTCCTCATAGGTAACGTTAAACATGGATCGACCCTCATATATAAATAATAAGATAGAAAAACCTGTCACAAGAACCATCAGGAGGAATGTTAAACACTGCATCAGTGGATGTCATCAGTGAATACAGGTAGGTCTTAACATTAGGGAATCAAAAACTATTTATTTAATTCTACATTAACGGTTAACATAAGTGGATAGTGAAACACTGATCAAGTCTCCATCAGGGCTTGTCATCAAGGGATCTAGAAGCACTGATCAAGTTAATATCAGGGCTTGTCATCAGGGGATAGTTATGACCTAGTCCACTTTGTACTGTTTCGACAGATAAAACGTAGCGGAATAAAAAAAATGATTTAAAACAAAACGAAATCCTAACCCGAGAATTCATGCGAAACAATTTAATATAGATGGTTTAAGATTTTATCGATTAAGCCTGCAGAATCTGAAGTTTTGATGAAGGCGTTGAACGTTTTAGAATTTTTAATGCAATCCAACTGGACAGCGCCTCTATGATATCCACACGAACACCCACAAATTGTCTCACGATTGAAGTGAGGAGGATTGTAGTACTAGCTACTAAATTTGTTTATCTCTTTTTCTCTTAACTCTAGTATCTCTCTGATGAGCGGCTAGAGTTTTTAGAAAACGTATATATGTGAGAGAACAGTTGATATATCCTATATATAGATGTGTATAGGGTAATTCCAAATCCTAATCTGATTAGGAGAATAATATCCGAATTTTATATTTATTATATATTTTAATCAAGTCTTACTTAATTAATATATATAAGTAAAATAAATATATATTCGTATTTTTTCCAAGGGACTCTAATATATATACAGATTAAATACATATAATTTAAAGTCATGATTTAAATAAAATCAATCTCATTGATATATTAAAATCACTGACATTTAAATTATATCTCCTTAATGAATGTTCTTAGTGTGCGACCCTGTAGGTTATTATTATGTTGACAATAATTTTAAGTCATATTATAAAATTATAAACAGTGAGTGACATCTAGTAATATATCACTGTTACCCAAGTAATAATAAAGTCGTTGATTCGACGCAACCTTTACGTGACCAATGTTTCAATGTAATTTAATCCTTTTAATCTTAATATCTAAGATTAAATTCAAGACATGGATGTGTCATTCTCTTCACAATTTAATCTCAGTTTTCATGATCAATGAATAGACTATATGAAACAAATCTCTATTTGAGCATGGCCATGCATTTCATAGTCTCACTCAATCAAGAGGCCTACAGATATCACCCCTAATTTATAGGAGGGTTAAATTCAATCTACATCATTCTTATTTCTCACATAACTCATGATGCATCCAACAATCACCTTTATCATCCACCCAGTTAAAGGTGACTTTTGACAATGTCAAAACACATAATTCTTTATGTAGAAATGTCATGACTTCAGGTCGAAGGACCATTACATCATTGTCACTATGAGAATTACTTATGACACATAACATAATACTCCGTGTAGAATTCTAATGTTGGGTCTGTCTAGTACACTTTTCTCTAACATGTTACCTATGTATCAATTTAATATATCTAGTATATATTTATGACCAATGAGATGTGGCCATTAGTCAATCCACATACTAATATCAATGTATTATTGTTGTCCAACTAACAATAATACTCGATTAGGGACATTTAAAAATAATGATATATACAACATACTTATATGATCTCATATTTAAGTCACCTACTTGAATCCATATAATTAATATCATTCTTCTAAGGACATTTATTATATTAACATTTATATAATGCAGTAAATAAAACATAATAAAAGAAATTATCATTTAACCAAAACATAACATAAATATAGTGTCACAATCATTAAATAATTGGCCACTAGGACATACACTCCAACACACTCATCATTAGGACTTACATGCAAATCATTGATACTTGGCTAAGTCGCAAGGGGTATAACTGAGAAGATATTACTTGAAATATGGTGGTCCAATAACAATCTTTACACTAGAAACGCATGGAGAACAATGACAGAAATAGAAGTAACAATAGCCGATAGTAGTGTGACACATGTATATCCTAAAGGACACTGACGAGACATATTGCGGTTACGTTGAAAAAGAAGTTTGACTTGCATATTAGTTCTACAACTTTTTTCCTATATATATGTAAGAGTTATTACACGAAACTACCAGGAAGTTGAGAGAGATACACACCAGAATCAAAAAGACCTACTAATATCTTTTTCAACATTCATACATTAGAGAAAAGATTTGTAATAGCTCTTGAGAGAAATATTCAAAGAGAAATAGGTAGGTAGTGTGTGAGAAAAGAAGCTGTAAATGTTTATAGATTTGTAGATGTTTAATCATTTTGTTATAATAACAGATTTCTAGAAAAAACATAAGTTATAGTACAACTATTTTAACTTGAAATTATGTGTTTTCATATCAAATATTTTTTCTGTTTTTCTAGATATTGTAGTTATTCCAACATGTGTTTTTCAAGATTTTAAAGTTCAAAAAAGTTGTGGGTTTGTATTAACCTCCTTCTACAAACACTTTACCTTATTTTGTTCTAACAAAATATAATAAATAAAAATAATAGAATTCACCAGACAATTATTAAACAAATGAAACCTAATCAAGCAAACTACAATTTAATCAATTATAATTGAAGATGTTAATTAAAATAATTATAACGAAATAATTATTATAAATGTTACTAACCCCAAAAATATAATAATGTTCAAAAATAACTCAACTAATAAAACATATAATATTTTGAGTCAAACGATATAGTTTTAATCGGAACATTGATTTTATTTGTATAATTTATAATGTGTTTATATGTTAATTAATTATGATATTATATAATTCAAATTTATTTAATATACAATTAAGAATTGTTATACTTGTTTCATGAAATTAATTTTAAATATATATGATAATTATGTTAATTAAACTATCAAATATTTCGTTTAATTTTTTGTCCATAATTTCATTACTTATGCATATAAAGTTATTTATTACATATATTTTATTTTATAATTTTCTAATTATGAATTTCGTAACTCCAAATAAAAGCAAAACTAAGAAAAATAGAAGTGGATTAGGAGTATTTGATGAAAGTATAAACGGATTAAGAAAGAATAATAATGGATTAAAATTTTTTTGAAGAGGATAATATTGAAAAGAAAAAGTACAAAATTTTGACCAAAAAATAAAAAAAAAAAAAAAATATATATATATATATATATATATATATATATATATTTGTGTTTTTAAATATATAATAGATAAGTGGATAAACTAATAATTATGATGTGTAACGTACAATATGCTAAATAATTTCTTAAATTATAAGCACGAACAGTACTAGACGCAACTAATCCATTTTTTAATTAGTGCATGGTTTCTAGATTTAGACTCATGCCTAATGAGATAAGCTTGTGAATCTATAATCTACTAGATCACACACCGGGCTCAGCACGAGCATTATTGTGAAAAAAAAAAATTATCTAATATTTTTATGTTTCTTATCCTAAAAGCCAAAGTAATCGATTGGAAATTTATTGAATATTTTTTTGTAGTTAATTGTAATTAATAATTTGAAAAGAAATTAATTTGATGTAATTGAAATAAAGTTTTAGAAAATAAGGATCGATCTTATCAATATTTGAATATGTGATGTATAAAGTATTTAATTTTTTAAATTAGAATTTCATTTAAATTTTTAAAATTTTGTAATTTATGTCTAATTTTTTAGTTGTGGTTAAATATACATAATATTATTTTATTTATTTGGGTTTTCTTTTGTTTTTGATTAGTTCCTTTTTCAATGTACATCATATGCCTAATATTTAGTTTCTTTTTTATCATTCGTTATCTCTACTTACATGATCTTTTTTCATTCGTTTCTTTTTTATCATTCGTTTTTTTTTTATCATTCGTTATATCTAACTGTACAAATTGAAAAAGTATCAAAAACTAAAGTAACATATAAATTTTCAAATCATTTTATAGTTTATAGCATGATTTTTATAGGTACTGAGTTGATGCATAGAGGGATCAGTTTGCTGGATTAATAGGTAAGAATAAATATGTTAAAAGTAGGAACTACGGTAAGTACATAAAATTCTAAAAAGAAACGATATAATCTCAAATAATAGAATGGATAATATATTAGAGTTCCAAGACAATTCTAATTTTATAATAAAATTTCACGAAAATTCTAATTTTATAATAGAATTTCAAAACTTTATAATAGAGTCATAAGAGGACTCTAATTTTATAATAAAGTAGATACTATATTAATTTTGTCTTATAATAATTTTATCCAAATAATTTATGTATGATTTAATAAAATATACATATTTATAATCAAATTATATTCTTCTACGATATTTATATATATTGAACTTTAATACTTTAATTTTAAATTTTAATTAACTAAAAAAAATACAAACATATGTTTAATTAATACAATATCTTCCATTTTAAAACATATTATCTATATACTAAATAAAGATTCAAAAAAAATAATTTGTTAAAAATTTTCAAATTAATGTGCACGTGATGTGCACGGGTTTCGTAGTTAAAACCCTGAAAAGTTATATGGTAATTCAAATAAAATATCTCATATGTGACTTTTCATAGACCAAAATAAAATAAAATTACACAAGAATTACTTCAAAGAATTATTTAAAAAATTATATATAAAATTTCTACATTTAAGAATTTGACTGAAATTTAAATTAAAAAAAAAGATAATAAAGTATTTTGTCATATAATTAACTAAAAAATATTGTAAGTAATTCTTAATAAGTATTTTTTAAAAAAATACAAACTTAAAACAAAAATAAAAATACTTAATAATACAATTCGCGTTGTGCATGAGTTTCTGAACTAGTCCATATATTATTGATATATTGACGTTTGTCGCTATTATTATTTTCTAGACATCAAGGTCAATGTATCTCATATTTGTTTGTATATATAAAAAGTTAAATTAAAATATTATTTTACAAAAAATTAAAATGTATCATTTTGTACATAAAAAGTCTAACTAAGATTTTACACCAAATTTTTTTCTAATTTCATCTATCTATTACTATTACTATATGGTATTTCAACAAAGTTGTTTCACATTTGGAAGTAATCTTATTTTTTATATCCTATTTCATCTTTAATTATCAAAGTTAAATCTTATCCTTATTACGAATTTGATTATTGAAATGAAAAGTCAACTAGGGATCGTTTCTGTATATATAAAACATTAAAAAAAATAAAACATCTCTCAAAATTAAAGTATCACAACAACAAAAAAAAACTAAAAACAGTAACAAGACAATCAACAATTAAAAAATAAAATAAAGAAAATCTACAATAAGTTATATGAAAAATAAATAAATAGAGCACCACAATAAAATTACTAAGAAAGAATTAGGTCATGGAAATTATTTTTGATAATTAAAACACCTTAAAAACTTTAAAATATAAAAACAACTTCAAATGAAATAATTACTTATTAAATGACTTATATCTTAAAATAAAATACATTCATCAATTTTAAAATTTATAAATATAAAACTAACGAAATTGGACACAATATTATGAATTTCCGATCTCATCTTTAATATAAAAAAAATTATTAAAAATTAGAAATAATACATATTATAGAATCAATAATTTTAATTAATTCAAAAAAGAGAATAAAACACGTGTTGTGCACGGGTTAACAAATTAGGTTTAATTTAGTTAAACATCACTTATCACTTGTCAAGTAAAAATTTAATTTGTAGCTAATTATAATTCTTATGTAATAAAATAAATTAGTTTAGATTTTTTAATTTTTAACTTTCTAGTAAAATAAAATTAAACATGTCTTAAAATATATATCATTAAAGAGAAACCACGTAAACTTCAGAGAGAAAAACCATGTAAAAGAAATCATTAAACACACAATCAAATAATCCAAAAATTACTTGCAAAAACAATTCAAAATAATTGAAAAAAACAACTAACAAAATTTGTTGATGCACCCATGCTTATTTTAGTACTGCCTAAAGAATTACATTTATTTAATATAAGAATTGATGATGTAATATAGTCTTTGCTTATATGATGTAAAATCACTTAGAAAAATATCCAACTTGTTAGGTGGATATATTCTACTAGTTAAGAAAGGATTTTGATCACAAGTGAAATCTCTGCTCATCAACTAAGAAGGATGCTGAAAATATAGAGAAAAAGTTCAAGGACAGTCATGCTTAGAATGGAAATAAGTAAGGAATGATATAGCAAGATACTTTACCTTGATCCAAGTAAGATTGTAAGAAAAAGACTATCTTTTGTCCTGCTTAGTCAACTCCTAGAGAGCTTTTTCAAAAAGCACTAGACAAAATAACAGCTATCTTTTTGAACTAAGCAGGAAACAGTTGGAAAAGTATAAGTCATTATCAAGCAGTATAACTCCCAACGGATCTATTTCAAAATTCTCAACGGATAGATTTTTGGAGTAGTATAAATAGGAGTCATAAATTTCATTTATGAGTACTAAACAACCAAGAATTGTTATGAAATTCTGACACTCAAAGAAATTAGCAAGACATCAACAAACTTGAACAAGTGCTATCAAATTTGCTCAATAAGGAGCTCTCTACTTAGAGATAGAAAGCAGAATTTATAATCTGCTTATAGTCTGTGTGATTTGAATTTGGTCTAAGTGACCTTGTGTAATTTCGGACTAAGCGTCCCTTTGCTTATTGTTCTATGTGAACATTATAGTGAGTGCCTTCTCATGTAAAAGAGAAGAAGAGTGGAGTAAGTTTAGACCGAACCACTATAAAAATTCTCGTGCCTATCTTTCTTTCTGCTTATCTTTCTTACTACTTATTTATTTTACCCTTACTTTGCTAAAATCTCTTCTAAACTCTTTTTGCAAAGACTTATTGTCATTGCTCTTATAGCCATTAACCTTTATTCTAAAATCTAAGGGGTTCTTTGCTTAACGAATTCCGTTGCTAAATCTTTTCAAAATATAAGAAAATCTTTTAATAAGCAAGAAGTGTTTAAAACTGCAAAGTTTTCTAAGCAAGTCTTAAATTTTGAAAAACACCATTCAAACCCCCCCTTCTAGTATTTTTCCCTTCGGGACCTAACAAGTGGTATCAGAGCTCTACACTTTTTGCTAAGCCCTATAGCTTGAAAGGATCCTAAATTTTAATGGCTTTAAGAAGTGATTTCGGTGGCAAACCCCCGATGTGCACCAGAGATAGATTTGCTAATTGGAAATTGAGAATATAGGTGTACATGGATGCAATTGATGAAGAATTGTTTGAAGCAATAAAAGTTGGGCCTTATATACTAGAGAAGATAAATCCTGTTGATCCCAACAAGCTTATACCTAAGTAGAGAAAGGAATGGATGGATGAAGAAAAGAAGTTAGTAGGATTCAATAAGAAGGCAATGAACATTCTTTTCATGGCTCTTGAGGAAGAAATGTTTGAAAGTGTCTCTAATTGCACCTCTACTAAAGAAGTATGGGATGCCTTGCTAGTTCTCAATGAAGGAACAACAGAAGTCAGAGAAAATAAACAATCCTTGCTTATACATCAATATGAAATGTTCAGTATGTAGCAAGGAGAAAACCTTACGGCTATGTATGAAAGATTCATTGTCCTGCTCAACAATCTACGTGCTCTAGGGAAAACCTATGACACCAAAGACATCAATCTCAAGTTTATGAGATCTTTACCAAGACAGTGGGATCGTAAAACCACTGCAGTAAAGGAATTGAGAAACTTACGTACTACTGATCTTCAACATCTATATGGAAATCTACTCACCTATGAAATGGAATTAGTTCAAAGAGATGCTACTACTGAACCTAGAAGGAAAGACAGAGGTGTGGCTTTAAAAGCTGCTGAGCCTAAGCATGTAGCAGACTCAGACTCAGAATCTGGGGACAGTGACGAAGACATGGCCATGCTAGCAAGGAAGTTCAAAAGATTTTTGAGGAAAGATAGAAGAAACTTTAGAAGAAATAGAAGTAGCAGCAAGAGAGACCCTTTAAAAGATCTTTGCTACAACTACAAGAAGCCAGGACATTATGCTGCTGATTGTTGAAGCACAGCAAGGGAAGAAAAGAAATACCCTGCTAATGATAAAAGCAAGGGAAAAGAGTACCACAAGAAATATCAGCAAAAGAATAGCACTTCCAAGAAAGACAAGGAACTCCTTGATGAAAAATCTTGGAGTGACAGTGAGTGAATCAGAAGATTCAGGACCAAAAATTGCCAATCTCTGCTTAATGGATAAAGAATCGGAACCCAGCAAGGAAGTAGATCTCATTGAGGTATTTGATTTCGACTCTACTGACATTACTAAAGCTGAGTTACGTTCCTTGCTTAAGGATGTTGCATCTCAGTGGTATATTTATATAAGATTGTTGAGAATTGCTTCAGCAGAGTCTAATCAACTAAGGAGCAAGAACTCTGAAATCCTGCTTACACTTAAAAAAGTGAGAGCTGAGAATTTGGAGTTAGTTGCTGCTGATGATGAAAGGACCCTGCTTAGACAACATCTCAGTGACTCTCAAGAGAGGGAGTCTAAGTTAACCTCCCAAGTTGAGGAATTAACAACAACAATCTCCACATGGAACAAGTCATCCTCTAATGCTTGTGCTTTGCTGAAAAGCCAAAGAAACTTGCTAGATCGAGGAGGAATTGGATCCAGAACTTGTGAAGTTCCTGCAGAAGAAAGTGGAGAAAGTGAAGTTGAATCTACCAGTAGAGCAATCTTCATTCATTCAGCAGAGTGTGAACCTCCTGTTAAAACCAAGGGTAACAAAAATGTTACCTTGCTAAAGCACAAATTCCTTGCTGACCGTAACCATAAGCAAGAACATAGTGTTAAATGGACCAAAGGTGAAAATTTTAGCAAGAACTATGTTCTCGCTGCTCATCGTTACAACACAACAAGGAATTTGGAATTTAACAAAGGTTGGGTTAGGAGCAAACACTGGAAATCACCTCAACCAAAAAGAAGAGGTAAGCAACACACACAACACAACATGCTACATTTAAGATGTTATTGTTACGATAGGATTGGTCACATTGCTGCCATAAAATAATAAAAACTTAATATATTAAAAATATAAATTTAATATTGGTGTTGTTTCGGTGTGAGAAGAGTATAAAATCAAAATCGAAACCAATATACTGTTAGAGATAAATGATGATGATGATGATGATTATGTAATAAATTGTGCAACTGTAAATACTTGAGGTATTTTATAAACCTTAAGATCAGCACAAGTTTTACATCCACTGATAATAATCTTATTAATTAGTGGATGGTCAATCTCTTCACAAGACAAGTCAGAAAACATAAACAATCAAAGGACTTGACAAAGTGAAGAAGAATGTCTGATGCTACTTGTAAACAGTCAAAGTATTCCGCACATCAGAAATTCTAAACAAAGTTACGTTGATTATATCCCATCAGGGGGAACCTATCAGGGGAACCCATTAAGGGGAACTCATCAGGGAAACCCATCAGGGGGAACCTATCAAGGGAACCCATCAGGGAAACCTGTCAGGGTATGACGAAGGCAGACCAACCCGTCAGGGAAACACTTTAGGACATGTTAGTGTCAGGGCAACCCATCAGGGGGAATGACCAACATGACATCAGTGGAAGCCATAAGTGTATGCCGTCAGTCATAAGCATCAGGATCAAGAAGCACTGAGTGTAACTCAAGTGAAGGTTAAAGCCCTGATCTAGTCAATAAGCATCAGGGGATCCAGAAGGACTGATCAAAGTCCATCAGGGCTGATTGTCAGTGGATCGTTATGACAACATGCACCCGTCATCAGTACTTACACGGAAATCAACGTAATGTGTTAAAGAATAAAGAAATATCAACTAGAAAGATATTTCTTGAAATTTGTTCTTGATCCAATAAGAACTCTCAAGCATTAAATGCACACAGATCAGGGGAAGAAAAAGTAGCAACAAAGCATGCAGCAGTCTGACACATAGTGCTACGATGTGACATACTTGCGGCTAAGTTGAGAAAAGCAGCACGTCTCAAGCACGTGATTTTTTACACTAATCAACATATAAGTAATGGAGTTCTCATTTCAAAAAAAGTGAGATTTTTTGAATCTTTCCAACAGATCAAACAAATACTGAAACGTACAAACACTAGAGAGAAGCTTTGTAATAGATCTTGCGAGAAATATTTCAAAAAAAGTTAGAAGCTAGTGAGTGTGAGAAGTTGTGTATTTAAACACATAATTTGTAGTTGTAAATCACATTTGTGATTATACAGATTTCCAGAAAAACCTCAAGTTTTAATATAACTATTTTAACTTCAATCTGTGTGTTCATTTCTTATAGTTTTTCTGTTTGTTGTAGCTGTTTTCTAGTAAGCACTTTTAAGTTTAAAAGAGCGAAAAGTTTCAGGTGTTTGTATTCATCCCCCCTTTCTACAAACACTTGTGCTTATAATGCACTAACAATTGGTATCAGAGCCTCTTAGCAGATTTCACTTGCTAAAAATGATCATTATCTATGGCCAACAAAGCTGGAAACAGTAAATTGCAGCTATTGACACAACAGTATGAGTGGTTCATAATGAAAAATGGTGAAACACTCACTCAAATGTTCGACAGATTTAACAGGTTGGTAAATGACATGAGATTATATGGGAAGGCATATGGTAACAAGGATGTGAACAGAAAGTTCATGAGAGCCCTTCCCATATCATGAGATCCTAAGACGACAGACATCAGGGAATCCAAGGACATGAATCTTCTAGACTTGGATAGGCTTTATGGCACCCTAAAGACATATGAACAATTGTTACAGATGGATTTCTTTGGCTCTGTCAACATTATGTCAGTGTCAAAGAAAAGATTTGCAATGGTCATTGTGAATGACTACACCAGATACACCTGGGTAAAGTTTCAGCATGCTAAATCAGAAGTATCTCAACAAATTATTGACCATATCAAGAAGGTGGAAACAGAATCAGGGTCAGTGTTTAAAATGTTGAGAACAGATAATGGAACTGAATTCAAGAATGCAGCTGTTGAGGGATTTAGTGTGGAGAAAGGCATAAATCATACATTTTTTGCTCCAAGGACTCCTCAACAGAATGGTGTAGTGGAAAGGAAAAATAGAACCCTGATAGAAGCTGCTAGGTCAATGCTAGCAGAGGCAAAGATTCCCACCTATTTTTGGACTGAAGCAATTTCCACTGCTTGCTTTACTCAGAATAGATCACTAATCAACAAGGCTCATAACAAGACACCATATGAGCTAATGACAGGGAAAAAACCAAGCATCAAGTTCCTCCATGTTTTTGGATGCAAATGTTTTGTTTTGAGGAATTTTGGTGAGAACTTAGGAAAATTTGATCGAAAAGCTGATGAAGCAATTTTCCTAGGTTATACTCTGTCATCCAAGGCCTACAGGGTTTACAACAAAAGACTTCAGGTGGTGATGGAGTCTATAAATGTAGCTTTTGATGATCAAGAGATTTCTGGACTTGAAGACCCTGGTTTTCATGAAGAACTTAGGTTTGAAAATGAAGATGAAAATGATTATCAAGAGAATGAAGCCGATGAGTGTAGACAAATGGAGAATTTATCCATTCCTAATGTTAATCCAAACAATGTAGTCCCCTCGTCAGCAGATGGAGTCAATTTCCTGGACAACAGATCAGGGGATACTCCATCAGGGGATCATTCATCAGGACATGCACCATCAGGAGATATCTTGAGCCTTGAATTATCCATTAATTCAGGGGGAGAGTTTTCAGAAGCTGGGAGCACAGGCTTAGGGGGAGGAGATAATAGTCAAGCAAGCTCATCAAGACACATCTCTAATCCTAAATGGGCCAGAAGTCACACAACAGATCTGATTATTGGTGACCCAAGCAAAAGAGTGCAGACCAAGAAAACAACATCTAATGAATACCTATATGCTTGTATATCAAATGGATGTGAAAAATGCTTTTCTAAATGGGAAATTGGAACAGGAGGTGTATTTCCAACAACCTCCAGGATTTGAATGCTCAAAATTTCCAAATCATGTCTACAAACTGGAAAAGGCACTTTATGGACTGAAGCAAGCACCTAGAGCTTGGTATGATACACTGTCAAAGTTTCTGGTGGAAAACAAATTTTCAAGAGATATCATTGACAAAACATTGTTCTTCAGACAACACCAAGGTCATCTGATTTTGGTTCAAATTTATGTTGATGATATTATTTTTGGATCCACTGACACAAGACTGTGTGAAAAGTTCTCCAAACTTATGCAAAGCAAATATGAAATGAGCTTGATGGGTGAGTTATCTTACTTCTTGGGATTGCAAGTTAAACAAGTCTCTGATGGAATCTACATTCATCAGACAAAATAGGCTAAAGAACTTCTCAAAAAATTTGATATGGAGGACTCAAAAGTAGCAAAGACACCTATGGCCACTGCAACCAAGATTGACCCTAATAAAAATGGAAAGAAAGTTGATGTGAAGACTTACAGGGGAATGATTGGATCATTGCTATATCTGACAGCAAGCAGGCCAGACATAATTTTTTGCAACATGTCTTTGTGCAAGATATCAAGTTGACCCAAAGGAATCTCATCTCATTGTAGTGAAAAGGATCTTGAGATATATCAAGGGCACTAAAGAGTTGGGACTTTGGTATCCAAAGGAGTCTGGATTTGAATTACTAGGATATTCTGATGCTGACTTTGGAGGATGCAGGATTGTCAGAAAGAGTACAACGGGAAGTTGTCAATTTCTAGGAGGAAGGCTTGTATCTTGGTTCAACAAAAAGCAACACTCAATCTCTACATCTACTGCTGAAGCTGAATATATTACAGCTGGAAGTTGTTGTGCACAAATTCTATGGATGAAAAATTAGCTAATGGATTATGGTCTAAACTATTCCAAGATTCCAATAAGGTGCGATAACACTAGTGCCGTTGCCATTGCTGAAAATCTAGTGCAACATTCCAGAACTAAGCATATAGAAATCAGATATCATTTTATCAGGGAACATGTTATGAATGAGAATATTGAACTACAGTTTGTACCTTCAAATCAGCAGCTGGCAGACATATTCACCAAAACTCTTGATGAAGCCACATTTTCAAATCTTGTGGGAGAGCTGGGAATGGTGAATTATGCGTCAAGGTCAGAGTCAAACTCCTAAGATTTGGTATTTCTAACTCATTTCATAAGTTCTTGATAAAATGAATTGATATGTGGTTATATATGTTCAAATTGTAAATATGTATATACTTGTATATTCTACATTTGTTGTTTTGTTTTTGTTTTGACTGATGCATCAGGGTTAGGGCTTCCTTAAGGACGCATCAGGGTCAGGGTGTCTGGCTCTCTCGTCAGGGTCAGGATGTCCGGCTCCTTCATCAGGGTCAGGGTGTTCGACTCGTTCGTCAGGGTCAGGATATCCGACCTATGCATCAGGATCAGGGTGTCCGTTTTATGCATCAGGGTCAGGGTATGTACATATAATAAATCATTAGGGTAAGTATAAATTTTTTTTACTACGTCGGGATTCATGGTCAGTTATGTGATGACAACTCATCATTAAGTTCTTCTCTCACTGATGACGTGTCATCACAGAAACTGAACTGACTCCCTGATGACGTGTTTTCAAGAGAAGTTTTCAAACGTCAATAGGCGGTTATTAATACTCTATCTCTCTTATTTTTTAAAACTCCTCAAATATTTTAATCTTTTTTTGATATTTGCTTGAGTTTTCTTCTTCTTCTCTCTCATTTTTACAGAAACCCTAGAACTTCAAATCTTCAAAGCATCCATGGCACACCAACAGATACCGAGGAACTTAACAGTCCCACCCACAAACTATGTGGGTTTCTCTGACATTGATGAGGTAAATGAATGCTTTAAACCAATAATGAACTATTTACTCAACTCAGAGTATAGTAAAGCCATCTTTACCAATGAAGAAATGTCGGGGGAAGCACTATCTCAACTTTGGACGAGTGCCAAGTTCATGTACTCCACCACTAGGCTGGATGCGGTCAAGGGAATCTCATTCAAAGTTTCCTATGAGAAAGGGAAAATAACCCCTTCCAGACTTAACTCTGCTTTGGGGCTACCTACTCAAGATCTGGTGGACCTAGTGATGCAGACCTACTGGATTTCTTGAGGGAATTGGGCTATAACGTTGTTTCCAATGCAGTGTTAAAGTTCAAAAACCTCAAGAGGGTGAATGTTAAGCAGGAGATCTCTTACCTGTTTGATACAATCACCAAGGCATTCTCAGGTAAGTGTTCTAACTTTGAGGTTATTACCTCTTTAACTTTAAAAATAGCATACGCAATAATTAAAAATGTAAATATAAATATAGGTAAAATAATTTTTGATGATCTTGTAAATAAATTAGGTAATTTTAATAATAGGAAAACTGAAGTATATTATGCAAGATTTTTGTTTATGATTATTAAAGACCAAATTACTAATTTTTCTTTTGAGAATGATATACCTGTACAGACATACAAGCAAACAAAGAAATTATTTGCAGAAATAATAAAGAAATCATATACAGCCGAATCATTTGCTCTTCCACAGCATATGGTACAGGTAGTAAATTCTACACCTTCTACTTCTCAAACTGTACATTCTTCACCTTCATCTACTATGGCAGAGAAAAAAACCACCTCTCTGCCTACCCAATTAGAACAACTAATTACCACTCAACCACTCTCAAAAGCCCAACCCACAGTCTCTCAAAAGACTATTGGGATTAAAAGAAAACCCAGTGAAGTTACCACATCAACTAAGTGGGAGCAAGGAGAGAGAGTGATTGCTACAGGCGTAAGAAGTAAAAGGGAGCCACGAGTGTTACCCAACAGCCTGACTAGGCAGTATCCTCTCAAAAGGATGCTGCTTTTAATAAGGAATTAAACATATTTCTAACTAGTTCCTCTCAAAAGGAATTAGTTGTTGAAAATAGTCCCCAACCAAGGACACAATTGAGTGAGGCACATACACTGACCATAGACACTGATGAACCTATCATCAGGGTCTTTGAGAGCCACTTACAGATATCTGACACAGTGAGTGCACACACCACTCAAAATGTTGTTGCTCAGAAACTTCTCAATAAGATCAACATGAGTCATAAGCATTCTTCTACAATATCTTTTGATGAATCACCTCCTCGTTCAGTGATTCAGCCAACACTCCCATCTACACCACTTCCTTCTTTCTCTGTTCCTCAAATTTCTTCAGATATAATGACACAAACATTAAGTGTCATATAATTAGATTCTCCACATTCTCAATTCGTGGAGGAGCCAACATTCTTTGACACAGTGTTTAGTAGTCAACACTCTCAAATGGTTGACTCATTTTTACTTGATACAAACACTGATGATCAAACAGGGGACATAGACTCCACTATACATACTACAACAATAACTCTTTATGTACCCCCAATTGTATATACTTTCTCTATAGAAACATACACTTTTCCAATTATACATACTCACTTTACTTCTTCTTCCTCTCCTATCACAACTGTCGAACCAGAATCTGTACATACATCACTTGAACTGGTCACAGTTGTTGATTTCCAAGCCCATAGGAGCCTCTCTAGGACAATTTTGAGTGAGACTGAGAAAATACTTAGTGCAGAGAGGCAAAGTCAAACCCTTGAGAGGACTTTGACAAAAGGAGAGCAAGAGAGTACTACCTTAGTAGGCAAAGAAAAAGGAGAGAATATGAGTGATGCCTTAGTCGGCAAAGACAAAGGAGAGGATGAGAGAGATAAGGATGAGATCCTTGTAAATAAAAAGCAGAGAGAAGACACAGTTACTGTATATACTACTTCTACCTCTGAAAGTGATGAAGATGATGCTCCCCAAGATGATTTTTTCCAGTTCATCGGAGTTGATTTGTACTTTCAGCAGAATCAAATGTCGAACACTGTACAATTATTAAAGCAAGAGTTAGCTAGAACTACTGATCCAATCTTGATCAAAGTGTTAAAGTCACATATCATGATTGGTCAGTCAATAGATATAGAAAATCAAAAATTGTATACACATTTTTCTTCAAAGATACAAAATGTACATCAAGTTGTCGACTCACTAGTCACCAGCCAGACTCTCCTCAAAATGAAGAAACAAGCTGACACTGTAGATAAGAAGCTAGCTGATCTCACTTCCCAACTGACCAGCATGGAAACTCTACAACATTCCATGGCTGGCACTTTACAACAAGTTCTTCTAGTCACATCCCGACTCTCAACTCCCACTGATGATGCTGTCAAAAAGGGGGAGAAATCAACCAAGCAGTCGTTAGGGGATGTTGCTGAGAATTCAAGTCAACAATCAGGGGATGTGACTGCTCCTGTTCTTGCTCCAAAATCCAAGGATAAAGGCAAGGGTATCCGGATTGAGGAACCAAAGAAAAATCCAACACTCAATCAGGGCCTAAGCTACTTGGAGATGCCATGAAGACAGCCCATTTTCCAACACCCGTTAAAGTTGTAATTGATGGGAAAGTGGAGCTGGTCTACCCTCAAGATAAAAAGCTAGTGGAAGCTGATGCACTATTTGCACAGCAACTTCAAGAAGATGAAAAGAGGGAAATGGCAAAGGAACAAGAAGAAGCAAAGAAGAAGAAAAATGTCAAACCCCTCTAGGAATCCTTAGCAAAGGAGATCTCAGAACCCTAAAGGTGCATCAGGGATAAAAATCAAGACAAATCTGAAGACCCTGATGCCACCAAATCCAAGTCATCTGAAGCCAAGGTTCAAGCACCTTCTCCTATTACCACAACATTTGGTTCACCCACTCTAGCTGAATCCCTCAGAGAAGAAAGGCGCAAAAACCTGTCATTTATGTTCTCCATAAAAAACATAGATGTCAGGTTCAACAATAGAAGGGATCAGCTGATAACAGTGCAACTTAAAAGTGGGTCACAATTCAATGTCACAATTGACTGGTTTAGGAGAATGGATGTTGAACAGCTGGGATTAGTTCTAAATTTAATTTCAAAATTGTTAGTGGCTAACAGAGACTTGAGGGGACTGATTGATAAGCTGAGGAGAGCCATCAACGATGATAGGAGTCTGCCCACAGTCCTGGAAAGACCTTTGAAACTGTTTTACAAATCCACTGATGGGAAGGAGAAAAACATTAAAATTAAAGATGTTGATGGTCTCGACCTGGAGGAAGCGATGCATGTTCTAAGCCAAATAACTTATCACAAAAATGAACATGTCATCCAGTTCAGATTCCTGCTGACTCAGAAAGTGTTAAAGGAGATTGAAGAAACCAAAGCTGATGATGGGAACACTGTAGTAAGGAATGTGCTACCAGTGAAGGGATTCAAGGAATATCCAAAAATGATCACTAGCCCCATGGGTATTCAATTCAAAAATAAAAAGGGGGAGATCATTACCTTCTACTGGTCACAACTTGCTGCAGCCAATGTTCAAGAAATAAAATCTATCCTTAAAGCTTTGGAATCCAGCAACAATGTCAACATTGTTAATTTCAGAAAACTTCTTCAAAAGGAGCTAGAGCAACTGGAAACAGGTGGAGAAGACAACAGACTAAGGATTCCTGATCAAAACCCAGATCAAAGAAGACAAGGCCTTGTAAGTGACTCTCAACCGATTGAATCAAGTCATCCATTGCCCTTTGTCTCAGCAAAAAGGAAAAGGGATCCTGATGTCTAATACAACATTCTTTTTGTAATAGTTATAGGAAAATACTTGTACAAAAATTCTTTTATTAATTCATTCAAAATTCTTTCATGTATTTAGTATTGGTTTTGACATCATCATCAGTGCATCTAGGGATTTATGGTTATCAAATTGATAAACATAAATAGGGGGAGATTGTTAGAGATAAATGATGATGATGATGATTATCTAATAAATTGTGCAACTGTAAATACTTGAGGTATTTTATAAACCTTAAGATCAGTACAAGTTTTGCATCCACTGATAATAATCTTATTAATTAGTGGATGGTCAATCTCTTCACAAAACAAGTAAGAAAACATAAACAATCAAAGGACTTGACAAAGTGAAGAAGAATGTCTGATGCTACTTGTAAACAGTCAAAGTATTCCGCACATCAGAAATTCTAAACAAAGTTACGTTGATTAACTCCCATCAGGGGGAACCTATCAGGGAACCTATCAGGGGGAACTCATCAGGGAAACCCATCAGGGTATGACGAAGGCAGACCAACCCGTCAGGGAAACACTTTAGGACATGTCAGTGTCAGGGCAACCCATCAGGGGGAATGACCAACATGACATCAGTGGAAGCCATAAGTGTATGGCGTCAGTCATAAGCATCAGGATCAAGAAGCACTAAGTGTAACTCAAGTGAAGGTTAAAGCCCTGATCCAGTCAATAAGCATCAGGGGATCCAGAAGCACTGTTCAAAGTCCATCAGGGCTGATTGTCAGTGGATCGTTATGACAACATGCACCCGTCATCAGTACTTACACGGAAATCAACGTAATGTGTTAAAGAAGCAAGAAATGTCAACTGGAAAGATATTTCTTGAAGTTTGTTCTTGATCCAATAAGAACTCTCAAGCATTAAATGTACACAGATCAGAGGAAGAAAAAGTAGCAACAAAGCATGCAGCAGTCTGACACATAGTGCTACGATGTGACATACTTGCGACTAAGTTAAGAAAAGCAGCACGTCTCAAGCATGTGATTTCTTCCACTGATCAACATATAAGCAATGGAGTTCTCATTTAAAAAAAAGTGAGATTTTTTGAATCTTTCCAACAGATCAAACAAATACCGAAGCACACAAACACTAGAGAGAAGCTTTGTAATAGATCTTGCGAGAAATATTTCAAAGAAAGTTAGAAGCTAGTGAGTGTGAGAAGCTGTGTATTTAAACACATAATTTGTAGCTGTAAATCACATTTGTGATTATACAGATTTCCAGAAAAACCTCAAGTTTTAATATAACTATTTTAACTTCAATCTGTGTGTTCATTTCTTATAGTTTTTCTGTTTGTTGCAGCTGTTTTCTAGTAAGCACTTTTAAGTTTAAAAGAGCGAAAAGTTTCAGGTGTTTGTATTCATCCCCCCCCCCCCTTCTACAAGCACTTGTGCTTATATTGCACTAACATATACTTATTGTTAGATGAAAATGATGATGATGTTTTAGAGAATAAATATGCAATTGTAAATACTCAATGTATTTTATAAATCTTAGTATATTTGCACGAGTTTTTGCATCCACTGATGGTCGACTTAGTCATCAGGGGATGAACTACATTGCACTGGGCGAGTCATCAGTGTTTACTTGAACGGACTAGATAGTGTCAAGGAATGACTTTTGTTACTTAAAAAGATAAATATTCCACACAACGGACATTCTAAGAAAAGCCAACAAAGTATTGATGATCAAAATGTTAAGTATTTTTAAGAGGCATCAGTAAGAAGAACCCATCAGGGGAAGGCTAAAAATACTATATCAAGGAGATGATACCATCAGGGGAAGCTCGTCAGGGGATGACTTCGTCAGGGGAAGCCATCAGGGGATGACTTCGTCAGGGGAAACCCGTCAAGGGAAGCTGTCAGGGGAACTCATCAGTGGATGACCTAGTTAGGGGAAACCGTCAAGGGAAGGCATCAGAGGATGACCTCGTCAGGGGAACTTATCAGGGGAAACACTCTTGTGTCTAGACTTTGGCGACAACATACCTCCCAATGAATTTGGCGATGGCTAAATAAGATTTTGGCGATAGTCATTTCTATCCATTAACGACGAGTTTGGCGATGGATAAAAAGTGACTTAAGTGATAATCATTTTTATCTACAGACGAAGAGTTTGGCGATGGTTAACACTGACTTTGGCGATAGTCATGTTTATCCATTGACGATGAGTTTGGTGATGAATTAACTTGCCCAACGAGTTTGGTGATGACTAAGAATGCCCAACAAGTTTGGCGATGAAAAAAGATCACTCATCAGTGGAACCCTTCGGTGGATAACAAGTTGGTCATAACATCAGTGGATAAATGAAGCACTGATGAAGTCTCTATCAGGGCTTGACATCGGTGGTTAAAGAAACACTGATCAAGTTATCTTCAGTAACTTGTCATCAGCAGATCTAGAAGCACTGATCAAGTCGACATCAGGGCTTGACATCAGTGGATTGTTATGACTTAATTCACACGTCTTCAGGACTGACATGCAAATCATTGGTACTTGGTACGGAAGCAAGGGGTATAACTAGAAAGATATTCCTTGAAGTTTGGTTAACCAATAACAACTCTTGAGTATTAATTACATGTAGATCAGGGGATGAAAAAGAAGCAACAAAAGCAAACAGTAGTTTGACACACCACTCCTAAAAGACGTTGATGTGACAGAACTGTGGCTAAGTTGAAACTTGAAGCATGTCCAGCACATGGTTTCACCAACTAATCTGCTATACATAAAGGAATAGTTGTTACACAGAAAACCAAGCGAAGAAACGTGAAGCCACACAAAAAACACTAGAAGGAAGTTTTGTAATATATCTGAAGAGAGATATTCAAAGAAAATAATAAGCTAGTGAGTGTGGAAAAAGAAGTTGTAATTTTATTATAGAGAAGTTGTAACTCGTTAGAAAATTTGTAGCTGTTTAATTAATTTTGTGATTAAACAAATTTTCAGAAAAACACTAAGTTTTAATACAACTATCTTAACTTGAATGCTTGTGTGTTCATTTTAATTTCAGTTAAGTTTTTCTGGTGATTGTAGCTTTTCCAGCCAGTGCTAACAAGTTTTAAAAAGAGTAAAAAGTTTTGTTAGGTCCCAAAGGGTAAAAATACTAGAAGGGCGGGGGGGGGGGGGGGGGGGGGGAGTTGAATAGTGTTTTTCAAAAATTAAGTCTTGCTTAGAAAACTTTACTAATTTAAACACTTCTTGCTTATTAAAAGAGTTTCTTATATATTGAAAAAGTTTAGCAGCGGGATTTATTTAAGCAAAACACCCTTTAGTTTTTGTAGCAAAGATTAATGGCTAAAAGGAGCAAAGATAGTAAGTCTTTGCTGATATAGTTCAGTAGGACTTAAGCAAAGCACAGAACAAAGCAAGAAAGCAATAAGAAATATAAGCAGGAATAGAGATGAGAATTTTTATAGTGGTTCGGACTAAACCTACTCCACTCTTCTTCTCTTTTACTTGAGAAGGCTATCACTAAAACTTATTCACATAGAACAATCAGCAGGCATGTTCACACAGAACAATTAGCAGGAGGACACTTAGTCCAATTTACACTATGTCTGTGAGAAACCGGAAATTCAATAAAATGTAATTCTATTAAACTCGTTTTATAATGAAATTTCCGTTTCACTTAAACGATCGATATATTTTACGTTTAAGTTTACGTGCATTTCACACAAATGGACGCGCGCACATTTACTAACAAAAATTATAACGAGCACGACTTTTTAAAATTTTAAAGCGTTAATCGTTATAATAATCGTATGTGTGCATTTTTTTCGCCTCGCCGGTGCGGAAAAACTTTTCGGCTTATGCATGAATCCATTGCATAATCATTAAATTTAATTAGTGGCTAAACAAATCAAATTTAACACTAATTAAATTCAAATTTTCAGCTTGTCCCTAAATGGCAAAAATAAGGAATTTTTTTTAACCTATCTAAGTAATTTTTTTTAAAACTCATCCAATGGTCAAAATTAAATTAAGGGTTATATAAATATACCATTATAGAAACCCTAGCCTCCACTTCTGATATTTTTCTCCAGCAAACATCTTTCAAAATTTGGATTTTTGCATTTAAGAAATCATTGAACTTTTGGATTTTTGTCCACTAAACCTTTGAAGAGGTACCCCACTGCTCTATTATTTTTGTATTTACTGTCATATATGATTTTACCATTGTGTAGATTATTTTTTTCAGTATCATTTTCATGTATCACACGTGTGCATAGCATCTGTAAATTATGAGTTATTAATTTTCAAAGTTTGAACAAAAAATAAATTAAAATTCATGAAATAAATTCAAACCAAAGAACCCTAGATTTTTCGAACAGATTTTCCAGCTAGTTTTGTAGGTTGTTGCTCGAATTGAATTTATAGTTTTGTTTCTGCACTTGTAAGGATCTTTTTGCCTCAAACAATTTCTAGATATGATCGAGTTTCGGGTGGTTTCAAGCTCGGCCGAAAGTTTGCTAAACCCGAATGATTATTCTTAATTTTTCCTGCGTTTTTGTTGTTGAAAGCTGAAATAGATGGCGTGAATGAGTTTTTGGTTGCTTAATCTTTCAAATCCATGCTTGTTTCATCGAGAATGGTAGAGAAATGAAAGATTCAAGCTCGACTGAAGCTTCGCCGCCGTTAATGGCGGTCTCGCCGGTGGCAAGCTACGGACTAGCGTTCTAGCCAGTTTCAAGCCACGACATGGAGCGTAGGGGGTATATTCGCCTATGGCAAAGGTCATGACGATGTCCCCACTGCCGATTTTTCACCGTCCGCAATGATTTTGGGGTTGGCAGCCGCGACTCTGGCGAATGCGGCGCCGGCGACGCCCCCCTGTCGAAACCCTAACTTGGTGGAGAAGACGGGTCGGTCCGACCCGGACCCGACCAAAATTAAAAATAATAATAATAATAATAATAATAAATTTAAATAAATAAATAATAATAACAATAATAATACCAAAAATAAAATAAAATATTTTTACATTTTAATTATTCAATAAATGACTTTTGAATAATTATTTTGACATGTAGATAAATCTTTTACATGATTAAAAATTTTATGTTTTAAAATTTAGAATTTATTTATGATGTTAGAGTTTCTTAATTACCATAATTAAGTGACGAGTCATAAATTCATAAATAATTATTATTTAATTAAAATAATTAAATAATAATTAAAGAATAAACTCTAAAATTTTATCAAATGATTAAATAAATCATTTAAGCTAAGATTAATTGAAGAATAATCCTTGGTTAATTAAATTAAAGCATCAAGACCAATTATTATTTAATTAAAACAATTAAATAATAATTAACGAATAAATTTTACATGATTATTAATTGGTCAATAAACCTTTTAATTTAAAGGTAATTAAGGAATAAATTACTTCAATGATCGATAATTAAATTAAATAATAATTTAAGGAACAATTTCTGGTAAATGTTAAATGTTTTAATTAAGTCATTTAAGCTAAAAGTGATTAATTAATATTTATTAATTAATCTAAGGCCTCTAATAATTAAATTTCAATTATCGAGAGTCTACGAACGACATTTTATCAAGTCCACAAATCTGTCGGACTCTAATTTGGTTCTAACCGAATCCCAAGTCAACGTTTGACGACTCGATCATTCGATCGCGAGACTTAAAAATTTCACGAACACATCGCTTATACATTCTGATGTGTAATTATGTTGAGATTTCTCATGATTATCGCATGTACATGTTTTACAGAAATTATCCTACGCGAGTGTTAAATCTAAGATCTCACTAAGGACTCAAGGCAAGTATATACTCACTCTGCTTCCTTTCAATTAATATGTATGATCATTCTTTCGGTATACGTAATGTATTCAAGATATTATTCTGTCAATATTCATGATTTAATTTCTTCAAAGATAAGTAACGTACGATCCCTTGATCCGATGTACGTGAAAATGTTGTATTTGAATCAATTACTCTTTGGGCGGTCATTAGCTATTTAAATTCCGCTAACACGCCAAAGGAAATTCTATACGGATGTAGAAAGCTTATTTCTTCACCCCATACTTGTAAAGTATATCCGTATGGGTAACTAAAGGCTAGTGGGATGCATCTGCCTGGCATCCCGGGCCTAAGATTTATAGGGAACGGGAACCGAGGCATCGGTAACCGGACCCTCGCAGACAAAAGGTTTCTGCATCGACTACGTATGTCATTATGATGAAGTCAGACGGTGGTCAGGCTGACCAGCTGATATACTGTTTGATACAAACATTCCTAAGGGCACGTGCACCAAACGGACATGGTTACAAGGCGCATGTGAAATTATTCTTTATTCTTTTTAAGTAAAGGGTCAGATCCTTCGCTATCACTCGGGGACCCTAGAATCTATCTTTCTTCAAGCTATTAAGAGGTATTGACATTGTTTTCGTCTAACCTCATAAACACTTACACCCAATGATTTATCCCTCTTTCAGAACGTACCCAATACTTGTATATATACTTGCGAGCGTAAATCGCTCACGTTGCTTTTATGAAATGTTTTATAGGTTATGGCGAGAAGGCCAAGCCGTCTTCTAAAGGTAAAGAAAGAATGACATGATGAACGTTTCTTGATTGCCCTCTTATGGATGTCATTCTGGGGTCGAGTGAAGCGTGAGACGATTATAGAGCTATTTAGATTATAAGGCCTGTGTGGGCCCTCACAGACTTCCGCTGTTAGATAATTATTTTGGGGTTTTGTAATAGAAATTACTAATTATTTCTCTAATTTAATGTTATGCATTCTTGGATGTTAATACTTTTCTTTTGTCAATTTTTGACAGTGCCCGAGGTCCAGTACGGTATTTTTGGGGCCATCACAATGTCACTTAGACTAGTTAGTCACACAGACTCTAAGCAGATTGAGTAAATCTTTCTTGCTATCTTCAAGTAGAGTGCTCCTTAGTTGAGCAGATTGATAGCACTTGTTCAAGTTTTGTGATGTCTTGCTGAAGTCTTTAATGTGTCAAAGTGTGGTTGTTCAGATCTTTAAATTTTTGCTATGTTGTTATAAATGAAATTTATGACTCCTAATTATACTACTCTAGAAAATCTATTCGTTAGGAATTTGAATTAGATCCGTTGGAGTGTACTGATCTTGATGTGACTTGTGCCTTTACAGCAATCATTGCTTAGTTCAAAAAGTTAGTTGTTATCTTGTCTTCTAGTTCCTTTCTGAAGAGTCTCCTAAAAGTTGACTAAGTAGGGGCAAAGATAACTTTTTCTGACAACTCAACTTGGATCAAGCAAAGGATCTTGCTTACTTAAGTCCTTGCTTATTTTCATTCTAAGCAGGACTATACTCGGAAAATTCTTCATGTCTTCAGAATCCTTCTTGATCAATGAATCTATCATATCGGCAGACTTCAATGGTGATCAAACACCTTACTTAACTACATATTATATCCACCTAACAAGTTGAATATTTTTCTAAGGCTTTTTACAATACTTAAGCAAGGACTATATTACATCATCAATTCTTATATATTAAACAATAAATAAACTTTTAAGCAATGAAAATAATATAAGCAGGGGTGCAACAACAAGTTTGTAGTGTTTGTATTAACACTACAAACAAAGTTTGTAGTGTTTGTATTATTCTAAATAAATAATATAAGTGTTTGTATTAAACACTTGAGCTTATTTTATTCTAACACTTATGGTTTTAAAGATTAAAAATGTTACCACCACTGCAATTGTTGGTGCGATTTTATCGATTTTTGGTGTGATTTCGGTTTCGAAATCATTTTTATGTTCTCCCCTACTCTTTACATTTAGAATTAAAAATATATGTTCTTTTTTTACTTAATCCAAATTTATAGATACATAGC
>CM025784.1:2928909-3117347 GCA_014636745.2 Centella asiatica
ATATATATATATATATATATATATATATATATATATATATATATATATATTCATGCATGCGTATTTGTGATATAATAAGTATTTTATTTATTAACTGTAGATTTTTATTAATTGTTTCCTGTTGGTATGTTTATTTTTGTTATTGCTTATTATAGTTTATGTTTATATTTATAATATTTTATTTTGATTAAAATAACGTATATATAGGTATTTATTCATTTATAATGTATGCTTATATTTGTATATATTAGATTAATATTAAATTGACAATTTTTTCCTGAAAATATTTTGTTCTTTTATAAAATTGAGGAGAGGAACAAATATGAAAACGAAAGTAGAGTCAGAGGAGTAATGTGACGAAATTGAAAGAAAATAGATGATATTGAAAGTTAACAAAGATTTAGAGGAATATAAGTGAAATTTTACCTACTTTAAAACAACCCCATAAAAATATATTTTAAACATAAAAATTATTTTTTAAAATTATCATTCTTAAATTGTATTTATAATTTTAAAATGGAGAGTAACATTCTGTATGTGCTTCACCCGAAATCTTATAGTGTAATTAGCATGTGTGCGCTATTGTCACTCTTTAACACTTTGTTTCTGAGTTTTATTTTGGCTAGAAAAAAAAGAAAAAGAAATGGCTAAAAAATTTAAATTGTTTTGTGATACTAAGTTTTTAAGGATAGAAAAGATAAGAATTGGAAATATTGATAGTTTTCTTTTCAAAAATGATAAGATTTGAATAGAAAAAAAAAACTCATTTAGCACAATACAACATTTTTGACATGACATGTTAACACAATACATCATGTTATAAAATTAATTATGTCCTTATATTATAAATATAATAAGACATAATATTAACTACAAAATAGACATTTAACATCTTATTTGGGTTTTCTTTCCATTTTTCTATTAAAAAATTCAATAACAACTCAATAAAAAATTTATATGTTTTTTATTTTATTCTCTTTCATTAAAAAGTTTTCTAATCTTTTCCTTTTAATCCAAACTAAAAAACATAGTGCAATCTATCATTCACGTGTTTACATTAAGAATTGAACAAAAGATAAAAGAAAAAGAAAGATAAATTGAATTAAGAAAGAAGGAAAGTTTTTATCTAGAGGGCATGATTGTAGCATACGTTTCTTCTCTATACTGAATCTTTACGAAAATGACACCGAATTAAGTCGGTTCATATTAGTTTACTTCTATTTTGTCACGTTGTGACCATTTTTAATATAGGTATATATCGGCCGTTTGTTCCTGTCCCAAAATAATTATGATCTAATAAATCAAAGTTTTTATGTGTATCATTTAAGTTGCCTTATTGTTTACAAAAATTAAAGTTATTATGAATAAAGTTCAAGTTATTATCGGTAAAATTACTATATACAAATTTAAAATAATTATGACATGTAATTATTGTTAACGTGATAATAATATTAATTTTTATATTAATCAACTAAAAATTTGATTTTTTTTAGTATATAGTAACTTTAATTTTATAGAAAGTAACTTTAATTTTATCGAATAGTAATTTTATACTAGATAGTGCACATATAAACTTTAGACAACCGTGTGATAAATAAAATTCAGTGACACGTTGACCAATAATTTTCCTTTTATAGTACTCCATTCGTTTTAAAATTAGATATATATTTAAATTCACACAAATAAAGATTTACAAAATCTTATAATATAAAATAAGAGTGAAATTTTTTACTTTTAAAATTTGGAAGTGAAATATCATAGTATGCGAAGAATACTCTTAAATACAAACTTTTATAATTTGATATTTTATAAATTTATATTCCAAATAGAAATCTTAGGATTTGTAAATAATACTATACTAAAAGATAAATGTGTCTCTAATTTTAGAATAAAGTGAGTACTAAACATACTATCTTTATCCTGATAAAATATAATATTTTTTTTAAAGTGTGTGACATAGATTTTAAGAAAAATCAAAATCTTTTCTTATGTCTTTTTCTTTACGATATTAATATGTTCAAATCGTATACGTTTAGTTGATTATAAATTTTAAATATCTTAAAATTTATATCACACTTTTTAGGATGGAACGTATGTAGTTAACATTTGTGAGTCAATTCCCACGTTATGAAGATCAGAATAAAGAAAATAAGAAATTTGACCTAGATAGCAATAGTGATGAGATATTATGTTGTGGAGCAGATTGTCACACCTGTAATGTTGAAAAAACAAAAAAAAAATTACTTCAAGACTGGCCGCATAACATCATCTTCAATCAACCTCACTTCTCACCAAGCAGCATGGAAGCACAGTTCATTCTCACTCAAAAGTGTGGACGAATTACTTTTAATCGACCAACCCACCCTCTGCCTCCTTCTCTCTACTTGACTGCTTTCGCGCCCTGAGTGTTTTGGTCATTGTTCGTTTTATTAGATTCGCCTAGATGCAGAGCTGAATTATGTCGAAAAAAGCCAATCCGAAGGAACACTGAAATCTTCACAAACATTTCACCGAACCTTTTTTCGAGACAGTGCCCAGATTTGTGTATTTGAATCATTGAATGTGATGGTAAAAAACAAAAGAGTACCATCAAGGATGATGAAAAAGATAACATACAAAACTTAATTTGCTTGCTTGTTTTGGCTTTAAATTTTGAGAGAAGCTGGTACGTTAACTAAAGAAGTTGATTTGTGTGATTTATTATTTTTATCGACAAACAAAAAATTTGCACAAAGCTATTCAAAGGTTACAAAACAAAATTATTTATAAGAATCGCACTATGCCTATAAATAAACACCAGAAAACTACACATAAATTGTTAAAGTAGATAGTCTTGTGTTTTGTTGCGCACATCACTCACATAAATTGTTAAAGCGACGGGATCTATTTCATTTTAATTTCTTTTTTTGGCTACAATTAAATATTACTAGGAGGACTTTAAGAATGAATAAAAAGATCGGAATTGTACTTTGATCCGAATTGACCTAGGATTGTCTTACAAGGTTTAGTCCATGATTTGGTTTAGTATTGGTCTATAAAATTTTAAAATTTCATAATATTAAGGAGAAAAATCAATTGTACTTCATATGTACGTAATAACGAAAAGACTGCTCGAGATCGGGAGTAGAATCGAATCAAGACTGTGACTAAGTAAGGATCGAACCAATACTAAAATTGGACTTGTTAAAATTTTCATATATTAAACTCATTGATTTTTTTCAACTTGTTATTATTTTCTCAATAATTCAAATGTATTTTAAGTTTTCATATAAAGTTGGAAATTTTATATCAATAAATTTTTTCTAAATTATTGTTTTATTTATTTAAAAAAACTTTCAATAGAGAGTTAATATGTAATATCTATTATTGTAACTGTTTGATCATATTTTTAATGTTAGATTTTAATATTTTACTTTTAAAAAGAAGTTAGTTTTATGTTTAAAAATAAAAAGAGTTGAATCAGGCTAAGATTGGGTTAATCCAAGACCTACTTAACCTAAACTTGTTGATAATTTTTTATTTATTAAACTAAAATTGACATAATCAGACCTATTTAATGTTAAAATTCATCAACATCAATCATTTTAAAATAAAAAATAAAATAAAAAAACTAGTCCGATCTAAAGCAATCAATTCGTGTGTCCATCCCTGATTGAACATTGCCTCAATAGCATAGAGGTTTTAAAGGATGTTTACGTGGGGAAGGTTTGAGTTAATTTTTCACCATTCCAACATCAATAATTTGTCTCGTTTTATGCATTACCTATATGTATTATTTACTTCAGTTAAAATCCATATGAATATATAAATACAAATAGTATTTGTTGCTAAATTAATAAGTCAATCATAATGATAATGTTAGCTTTGACTTTTTGGATAAAGAATGAAATGACACGAGAAATACGTGAATTTTACTTTATTTATTAAATTATTTATGTGTACAACTTATTTTCTTCTTATAAGATTATATGTAATTTTATACTCATTTTTTTAGGTGGAGTTTGTCCATAGTACAACTAAAATTTTACTATAATATTTCTTCATTCATATATACCTCATAATTTTCTCATCATTATCTTTCACATCTATTTTTTCTTCTTATCCACTTCTTTTATTCTCATCTCATTTCATTTCATCGATCTAAATGTAATCTCGTATTTTATGACAAAAACAATTTTCATTATAATATAATTTGTATCCTAAACTCTCATTAATTGCATTAATATTATAGTTCAATATGCTATCAGTTGATTCAAATGTATTCCTAATTTTAATACAAATGAAATATCAAATACATGTCGCGCGTTACAATGAAAACTTTTAAAAGATACAAGTATTCTACACATATGTTATGCGTGTGTCATATTTTTATTTTTTTTATCAGCTTTATTTTTTATCATGCGGTTAAAATTTCTCCCAAACATTCTTATCATACGGTTAATTTTTTTTTCAAATATTCAATGTGCACTTTTTTCTCTCTCTTGATTTGATGTAATTAAAATTTCTCCCAAACGTTGACTGTGCATTTTTTTTTTTTTGGTGTGATGCAGACCGAAACGATTATTTTAAAGGGTAATCTTTAAAATAATAGATATTATTTGGATATCATTTTTTGATTTCTCAATTAAGCGTATCGTCATTTCTTAAAGGTTAGGTATGGCTCCATGGATCATCATCACTAGAATCTAGTAACGGGCTTCTTCTCATCGATTCCACAAACATAAGTTTTGGGCCTACAAAGTTGACCAGTAAAAATGAAACTAAAAAAACTGGAATAAGGTTTTTGTTCTGAACTCTAATCAATAATAACCAATCAATTTTTCCTTTTTTCTTCACCTCTCCTAATCTTTTGCAAGTTAACCTAATGATCAATCGTCGCGAGCCTAATTAAAAAAATCTATTAGGTTATGTTTTGTTGGATAAAATGGAACGCCCTGAGAATTAAATAGGTGGATGAGGAGAAAAATATAAATGAAAAATAAAGATTACAAAATTATAAATGGAGTATGAGAATAAAAAAAATAATAGATTGTGCATAAAATTATAGTTGTGTTGGAATGAACAATCTCAATCTACGAGGTTGAGTTTAAAAATATACATAATCTTGTGTGAATGAATGAATTAAGCAAATCATGAATCTTATGTATAAATAATCTAGCAAATAGTATAAGTTCATTAATTTTCATGTCATTTTATCCTATCAAACCAAACACACCATTAAATTTTATGGGATTGTTACAATAGCTCATGTCAAATTAAAAGAAGAAGGCCATTGGTTAAATTAGGATAACTTAATACACTTATATCTCTTTTTCTCCTGTTTCTCTTTTTAATAATTGTACATATATCTCCCTTCCATTCTTATTTATCTTTCCTTTTATTATTATTTTTCACCAAGTTTATTTTAGTTTTTAAATAATTTTATCGTATTCGGAGCATTTCCATTCGCATATTCTAAATACAACTTAATGGTTGGTAGTGCACTAATTAAATCTACACTCGATCTCATGATGTCCATACAACATTCTCATGTGGCTTACTTGAGGTTAAGATATTCATCAACATCTTGAACGGTGTGACGATTGTTGTTTTAACGTAATTGTATGTCCAATTATCTTTATATATAAGCCCCTATATTCATTTTCTTATTTAAACAAATGTTTGACAACGAAAGATGGTGTAATTGATAAGACGAATTTTGTAAGTTTTTGGATTCAATGTTTGAGTTTTATTTGTTTAGTTTGAGTTTTGCTAGTTGTCATTCAATATTATTATAAGCGCTTTTAGGTTGAAAGTTTGAGTTTTATAAGCCGAGTTGAGTCTTGTTTACTATTTTTCTTGGCTCTGTGTGTACCAGCTCTAACAATTCTGCAGCTTTTTCTCCATGTCCGCTAAATGGAGATTTTGTCATCTTTCCCATGAGACAAGACTCACAAGTTGGATATGATTCATAATCAAAAGGTTCTAGTAACCCATCCTTGTGTAACTCGTTTAGTCTTGTTTCATTAATATGACCAAGTCTACAGTGCCATAGGTAGGTATAATTAAAATCATCTCTTTTCCTTTTTCTGGTTTGTTCAATATGAAATACACTACTTTGTAAGTCAAGAATGTAAAGTCTATCATGCAATTTACCAGTTTCATACAACACATCATCTTTGTAAATAGAAAAACGATTTTTCTTTATTGCAAAGTCAAATCCATCCTCATCTAACAAAGGAATAGAAACAATATTTCTTAAAAGAACTGGAACATAGTAACAATTTTCTAAAATGATAGACTTGTCAGAAGGCAAAGCTAAACAATAAGTTCCTACGGCTAATGCAGCAACTCTTGCTCCATTTCCCACTCGTAGGACTACTTCTCCTTTGTTTAGCATTCTACTTCCCTGTAGGCCCTGCATAGAATTACATATATGAGAACCACATGCGGTATCTAATACCCAAGTAGAAGATTGACTTACAGATAGATTTATTTCAATCATGAACAAACCTGCATCTGAAGTTAAAGATTCATTAATCTTCTTCTTCTGTGCTACTGCAAGATACTTCTTACAGTTTCTCTTCCAATGCCCTTCCTTATTACAGTGGAAGCAAACATCTTTGCTTTCAGGATCAGTTTTCTTTTTGTCATTTGATTTTGTCTTTCCTCCAGTCTTTTTCTTTTTCTTCTTTTCAAAAGAACCCTTGGTTAGCTTCCTTTTCTTGGAAGTTTTACCCATTAGAAAAACTTGGCCCTTCTGAGATGGAAAGTTACTTTCCGCAGTTTTCAGCATGTTATGGAGTTCAGGCAAGCTAACATCCAACTTATTCATGTGAAAGTTCATAACAAACTGCGAAAAACTCTGAGGGAGTGACTGCAAGACTAAGTCTTGACTCAACTCTCCATCCATTACAAAACCCAGCTGTTCAAGACGTTCAATCAAATTGATCATCTTAAGACAATGGTCATTAACCGAAGTGCCTACAGTCATCTTGCATCGGAAGAGCTCTTTAGATATCTCATATCTAGCACATCTACTTTGTTCACCATACAATTCTTGTAGGTGGAGCAAAATAGAATCTACTTCCATTTTCTCGTGTTGACGTTGCAACTCGTTACTCATAGAAGCAAGCATGATGCATTTTGCAAGAATAGCATCATTCTTCCACTTATCAAAAGTGGTTCGCTCTTCATCAGAAGCGCCCTCTGGAAGATTTTGAGGAACTGGAGAATCTAAGACATAAGCAATCTTTTCATATGTAAGAACAATTCTCACATTCCTTAACCAATCCACGTAATTCGGACCGGTCAACTTGTTAGCATCAAGTATGCTACGCAGTGATAGTGCAGAAGACATAGTAAAATATCTGTAAATGAAATTTATAAACAACATTAGCATTTATTCATTTAATTAATCACCAAATTAATTAGGTCTTTATTAAAAAGGTGTCTCCCACTATTTCTTCATATTATATAACCCTCTTTGTATATAATTCGACAAATTTATAAATCGAAATTTGCTAGTGAGAATAAGGATCCTATTTAATAACATACAACCTTGTGTGTGCACAACAAACCATATATTATTTCATAGGGACACAACTCTTGTCAATTACATCTCATGTTATTCCTTTTCATTTTTGCCTCTTATACCATAAAAGTCTTGTGTGTGCACAACAAACTTAAATAGTCTAAGTTAAGTATAACCCAGCATTTCTATATGTGAAAAAGAAAACTAGAGTTCTTGAGTGTGCTCAACAAAACATGTAATGTTCGATTCCATCATAAACATCAAATGTAACAAAACAACATCTCTAATACATAAAACAGGTCATGAGTGTGCTCAACAAACTCATAATAAGCAAAAGATACTCTGTGCTTTGTCATGCCGGAAGACCACGACCGACACTTTACTAATGTCATTGGCCGTTACTACTTAATATTATTATCTTGAGGGGTTTTCTTATTATGGTCTCATCTTATTTAAGCACACATGCAAATATATATATAATACGCTCCATATTAAACATACATCATATGTATAAATAATATATAATTATATATATAGTATAAGCATGCATTTATAGAATACTTTATTCTACTCGGATGATTATGGACTTTATTCTAGTTTGGTTCCCTTGAGCCATCAAGTGAACCAAAAGGTCAAATCTAGGGTGCAATAATAAAATTAAATTTGAATATAAATATTACATTCAAACCCAAGCGTCGTTACAAATGGGTCTTCATTGCTCCTTGTCTTCGTCTTCAATTTATCTAACAAATCTAACTAATCCTATTACAATCTATTTTTTAAATAGAAACCTTGATCAGCAGTCAAGGGGAAGTACATAGGAGGGAGATAGAATTTTACATTAGAATAAATTAGAGAGACGAGGTGTGCAAACCCCATTTATAAAAAACTCATTCATTCATGCATCCACTAAAATTAAAATCCAATCACATTGATCTTAAGTCCATAATCATCCGTTGATTAATATACATAACTATTATGTATATTAAACAATATAAATATACATCGCATGCATAAATATATAAAACTAAATACATCACATGAATTTTAAATATTGCGTATATAGAAATCTTATTTAATGGACAAATTTTATTTGCATAAAATAAATAATTCCAATTTGAAATAAACACTTTATTTCAATTTTTTAAACACTTTGAATTTTTGGAATTAAATCTTATTTGAAATTTTAATCACATTAAAATTTCAACTATTATTTAATTAATAACCTTGAAAACATAGTTGCAGTGGGAGATCCCCGTCTCTCTTTCTCTCTCTCTAGATCACAAATTTCCCATCTCAGTTTAATTTTTCTAATTTGTTCTCTTCTCTCTTCTTCATAGTTTAGGGTTTTGAAAATTTGTTCAATTCTGTACCATTTAAGAAGCTATGGGTTCTAATTGCATTGCTAATGATGATATTCCTGGTTTCTCCAAGGACATTATTGCCAAAAGAAGAGGGCCAACAGATTGGCGAAGCTGAAGCAGGCAAGCTTGATGTTCGGCGTCGGCCAACTGATTGGCGAAGTTGAGGCAGAGCAAGCTAACGGGCAGTAAGGGAGAAAGCTGCTAAAGCAGTCCACGGACATATTTTGAGAAGGAGACTGCTGCAGCAAGAGAAAAAACTACGCTCTTCCAATTTGGTTTTTCTATTTATTTTTATGCTTATTAAAATATTGCCCAATAAATCAGATCACATCTGAATTAATATATACGCAATAGAAATAATTAATAATTCGTATAAGGATGGCTCTGATACCACTGTTAGTGCAAAAATTATAGACAACGAAGTGGAAGTATAAAAATAACAATTTAAAATTTTTCTGCAATCCCAGGAATCACCTTATACAATATTATTAATTGAGGAAAGATTAAAATCATACCGTTGTAAATTCGACGACGTTGATGTAGAATCTTTACGCACGAATTAACACCGCAATCTTTATCCTTCACACTCCAATCGATCACCTTGATCCGTCTTGCAATTTATTCCACGTTCTTGATTGTTCCACTGGATCCAACGTTTACTATTGATTATGAAGATTATTGGATTTTTCTCACAATATTTTGGTGACAAATATCATGGAGGCTACTAATTATTATTTTCAGTTGGGGTTTAATCTATTATAAGTCTCCTTATATAGACAACCCCTAAACTAATTCCTAAACCATTTAGGAATTGGTTATTTATTAAATAATAATAAAACTCCATTATCTAATTCCTAAACCATTTAGAAATTGGATTCTTTATTATTAAATAATAACACCACTTTCTAATCTAATTCCTAGACTACTTAGGAATTGGATTATTTATTAAATAATAATAATAATATAAGAATAATTCTTATTTATTTATAATTAGTATTTCTAAAATACTAAATTATAAATATTAAGCCATTTAATTTATTCCACCATGGTATAAATTAAATTACTTAATTATTATTATTTCCTAATATCTTCATAATTTATTATTTCCCTTTTATGGTGTGACCCTTTAGGTTCAATATTAAGCCGGTTGTAGAAATAAATTAAATTAGAACTATTCTAATTTTATTTATACGAATTAAACACTTTAATTCATTAAATATAATTAATTATATTAATTATACTTATTCTACATCATGAGGGATACCTCTCAGCATATCATGACTATCCGGATAATACGAAATCAACGTTTAATCACAAAGAACCTATTCAGTGAATAATTACCGTACAATTCAATCCTTCTACCACACAATGTCTCGATTAAATATAAGACATAAAATTACTGTCAAGTCTTATTTTATTTAATCATATGCATTCCGATTCATAGATTCACAAGTCAATATAATGTCAATTAGAAACACATTCTAATTATCATTTCACTCTGGCCAGAGATTCCCGAGTTGTCACTAATGGAATCGCATAGGACATTCTCTCCCTTTACTGGAAGCGGTAGATCTTTTGTTGATCATTCACTTATTTCCATGTACACTTTATTATACCCGAATATACACTTATATACACTGCTTGAGTTAAGATATATGACAAAGTGTAGTTTAGTGTACACAAGATAACCGTAACGATCTCAAGTCTAAGGATCACTTGTACAACTATCACTAGATGAACTCCTATTGACAAGCAGGTAAAACTTCTATTGACAAGCAGGTAAAACTCCATTAGGTGTTCATTTAAGCGAGTCACGTTCAATGAACTTATTCTCTAATAAGCACCTACATACTTGCTTTAATGTCGTCACACAAATGATTATGAGATCAATCATTCTCTTGTTAAGAGCAAGCACAGTATGTACTAATCTTTCCGGATTCACTAACACCCTTATTAGTGATCCTATGATTAGGAATATTTTTAATTTCGAGTTAACATATTTTAGATCTCATTAGCATGATCTCATCATGATCCTAAAATATAACTCTAAACTATGGATTAATATATTTAACAACTTAAACATATAAATAAACGCCTTTGAATAAATAATTTATTTTATTAATAAATGAATAAAATTATAAAATAAATGTTCCATCACGTCTAACGTGATTAGCTTGAGGGCATATTACTTTCAATAATGTGTTGAGATTGGTATATGATGGACCAGAAATATCAAGCATTTACTGGCCTAATAATGCGCAAACCGTGACCCAGAATGGAAGAACAAGCTATAATAGTAGTAGAATAGCGGTGTTAGATGATATGGGTAGGTTTACGTCAAGTGATCTTTTGCAGTTCAATGCTACAGATGCTGGACTTGGTGTTCAAAGGAGGCTGACAATGGATGTCGATGGTATTCTTAGACTTTATAGCCTGGATAATTCAACAGGGTTATGGTCAACTTCATGGGAAGCTATTTCACAAAAGTGTAATGTGCATGGTCTTTGCGGAAGAAATGGGGTTTGTGTTTATACACCAGAACCCAAGTGTTCATGTCCTGTTGGTTTCGAAATGAGCACTCCAGGTGATTGGAATGGTGGTTGCAGACCAAAGTTTAATAGAACATGTTCTGTAGACTCGAAGCAGTTCAAGTTCTTGGAGCTTCCCCAGACAGATTTCTTTGGTTATGATCTTAGTGATGACCTTAGTCCTGTTTCTTTTAATGCTTGCAGAGACATGTGCTTGGCAGATTGTCGTTGCGAGGCATTTAGCTATAGGCTAACAGGAGAAGGGTTTTGTTTCCCAAAAAGTGCTCTTTTCAATGGTTTCCATGTTCAAACTTTCCCAGCCACTATGTATTTGAAAGTTCCTGTGAGTCTGCAGATTACATCAGAAGAATCCGAAATGATTTTCAATTCAACCTTCACGTGTGAGTCTCCCGAGGCAAATGTTATTGTGGGCACGGCTTCTATGTATGATATATCCAACAAGAAGGTAAAATGGGCTTATCTTTACTCCTTTGCTGGCGCCATTGGTTCTGTTGAACTACTAATTTTTGTATCAGGCTGGTGGTTTTTATTCAGGAAACATGGTCTGCCAGCTACAGCTGAAGATGGATATCGTTTGATTTCGAATCAATTCCGGGGTTTTACATATGATGAACTCAAGAGGGCCACGACCAATTTCAAAGTGGAGATAGGCCGTGGAGGGTCAGGAGCTGTTTATAAAGGTGTTTTGACAGACGAAAGGGTGGTGGCGGTGAAGAAACTGGGAGGAGTTTTTGAAGGAGATGAAGAGTTCTTGGCAGAACTGAACACAATAGGAAAGATCAACCACATGAATTTAGTGAGAATGTGGAGATTTTGTTCAGAAGGGACACACAGAATCTTAGTCTACGAGCATGTTGAGAACTTGTCACTTGACAGGCACCTTTTCACCTCTAATTTTCTTGGATGGAAGGAGAGGTTCAAAGTTGTATTGGGGACAGCAAAAGGATTAGCTTATCTTCACCATGAGTGTCTAGAATGGGTTATCCATTGTGATGTGAAGCCCGAAAACATATTATTAGACAGCGAGTTTGAACCAAAGATTGCAGATTTTGGGTTGGCAAAGTTATTACAAAGAGGGTCTCCTAATTCAGAATTTTCAAGAATCCGAGGAACAAAAGGTTACTTGGCTCCAGAATGGGCTTTGAACCTTCCCATCACAGCCAAAGTTGATGTTTACAGCTACGGCGTCGTAATACTTGAGATTGTCAAGGGAATAAGGCTATCCAATTGGGTGGTAGATGATGATGAAGTTCAAGAAGTAGAACTTACAAAATTTGTGAGGACAATGAAGAGTAAAATTCAGAAGAGAGAAGAGTCATGGCTAGAGGAGACAGTTGATCCTAGACTAGAAGGGAAGTTTAGCAGGAAGCAGGCTACAACTCTGATTCAGGTTGGTTTGTCATGTGTTGAGGAAGACAGAAACAAAAGGCCAACCATGGATTCGATTGTCCAAACTCTACTAGAATGTGAGTATTTTGAAGATGAACTTCAAGGCCATGCCAAAGTTAAGCCATAGAATTGAAGTTCTCTTTTTGTTTGTTGCTAACTTTTATTTTCCTTGTTAGTGCTCTATGTTCAGAATCAATTTTCCTTCTTTTTCCTCTTCTCTATTTTTTTTAAAAGTTTTTGGTGTAGTTATGTTAAATTTACGGAGGCAATAACAAATAATTAATTGAGATAATTATATTAGAGAAAAATATACAAGTGTATATAGAGTTTTGCTTGAAGCATGACATCCTAGGTATCAAGTTTGGAATATTTCGTTTGTTACCCAAAAGGATATATATGCATACCCTTGTGATCAGGTTATCGAACTCAACATAAACTTATTACTATTAGGATTTTATATTAGTCCACCTTCAGCATTTTGTCAATGTATAATATTAATTAATAAAGTATAATTAATATTTATCAAATTATTATTGTTATTATATTTTGAACATACATTCCGACAATCTCCCCTATGTTCTAAATATAAAATGATAATAACAAACCATACATGAACACACAATACCAAAATATCATGAAACTAAATCCAAATAAAATCATTCATACATGTCTGAATCAAACAAAAACAAGTATTGAGATTTTGAATTAAGAACAAATCCAACAAATGAATAAGTTCACATGTAGGTTGATAATATTTAAATAAAATAAAACAGATAAATAAAAAGGCTTAGAGATTCAATTAGCCGCAAGATTCTACTTGTCTAGTAGATCATTATTCTCAATAGAGAAATCCATTAATCTCCTTCAGTTTCAACATTTTCTGTAATTTTCTCTAAATTGACAATTTAACATAGAATTTCGTGTAATGCATCCCCAAACGAATTCCAATGACTACTAGTCAAATAAAGAACAATTCAAGTATCTAGTTTAGACATTCCAAACTTAGTACAAGTTATATCAAAATATGATGCAAAAATAAAAAAAATTATTCTTCATCTTAGGTATCAATCAGATTTAAAGAATGTACTAATCACTTTTGATTAGTTTGATGTTCAAGTGTCTAGTTCAACTCTTGATAATTTAGCACCAACCACATATCAAAGTATGTTGATACACCACTGCTTATATTACTACTGCTAAAAGAATTACATTTATTTAATATAAGAATTGATGATATAATATAATCCTTACTTATATGTAAAAGGACTTAAAAAAAATATCAAACTTGTTAGGTGGATATATTCTGCTAGGATTTTGATCACAAGTGAAGACTCTACTCATCGATCAAGAAGGATGCTGAAGATATATAGAGAAAATTTCAAGGACAGTCATGCTTAGAATGGAAATAAGCAACGAATGATATAGCAAGATACCTTACCTTGATCCAAGCAAGAGTGTCAGAAAAAGACTATCTTTTGTCCTGCTTAGTCATCTCCTAAAGGGCTTTTTTTAAAAAAAAAAAACACTAGAAGACAAAATAACAACTATCTTTTTGAACTAAGCAATGAACAACTGAAAAAGTACAAGTCACTGTCAAGGTAGTACAACTCCTAACGGATCTATTTCAAAATTCTCAACGGATAGATTTTTGGAGTAGTATAAATAGGAGTCATAAATTTCATTTAAGAAGACTGAACAACCAAGAATTGTTCTGACAATCTGACACTAAAACAACTCAGTAAGACACAACAACAAGCTTGAACAAATGATATCTAATATGCTCAAAAAGGAGATTTTTGCTTAAAGATAGCAAGTAAGAAACAACATCTGCTATTAGTCTGTGTGACTACCTGGTCTAAGTGACCTACTGTAATTCTGGACTAAGTGTCCTGCTGCTTATTGTTCTATATGAATATTTTAGTGAGTGTCTTCTCAAGTAAAGAGAAGAAGAGTGGAGTAGGCTTTGACCAAACCACTATTAAAAATTTTCTGCCCACTTTTCTTTGTTACTTATCTTTTACATTACTTATTTTTTTTTATCCCTGCTTTACTTAGTCTCTGCTAAATTCATTTAGCAAACTTACTGACATTGCTGCTTTAAGTCATTGGTCTAAAAACTAAGGGGTTCTTTGCTATAAATTCTGTTGTTAACTCTTTTCAAAATATAAGAAAGTTTTTTAAGCAAGAAGTGACTTAAAATCGTAATGTTTATAAGCAAGACTTAAATTTTGAAAAACACTATTCAACCCCCCCCCCCCCCCCCCCCCACCCCCCCACCCCCCCTTTCTAGTATTTTTCCCTTTGGGACCTAACAAAATACAATGCATCATTACTAAGTTTTGAATCATAAAATAGTTTGTTATACAAGTATCTAGTTCAACACAAAAAAAAACTTAGTACCAATTACAAAACAAAACTATTTCTTATCACTAACAAGTTTCCAACACATAGAACCTATCCAATTATGATTTCTCTCGTGAAAGATAAGAAACACACATGTCTTATTTTGGAATGTTATACTCTCATACCTAACACAATTTTATTTTGATATATCATTAAATTTGTAATGATATAACAAGTCATGAGAGACATATCATCAAATTTGGAATGATATAAAGAAACTACAACATTAAGACATATCAAATTATAATACTCAAACAATAGATCAAGAATAAACCATACTAAGTCACAAATCATTTAAAAGACTCTAATCTAATGGTTTTAATCTTATCTCCTTCATAATGAACTTGTGATGAAAATTCATTATTGGAACATATTGTAAGAGTAATGGCCTCAACACTTTCTTCAATTATTAAAGAGTATTCAAATAAAATCTGTGCAGTTTGTTTCTCACCACTTCTGGAGAATACAATTAAAATTTTGTCCTTAGAATATCTAGAACAAAACTTTTATTAACTCTGTTTCTAAAAACTAGAGTATAGAGTTTAAACATTAAAGATGACAAAACTATTTTTTCCCGTTTCATAGACTTTCAATACAATACTGCATTACCTAGTGAATACATATACACACTGATATCAAGAGACCATCAAAAAATTCTTCTAAAATTAGAGGATTCTAACAACATAGAGCATATCCTTGAGTACCTATAAAGTATCTCATCAGCCTCTAAGACATTTTATGATGTATCATCAATTTTTAGAGCATCACATAGCACTTTTAGAATTATAGTGAGTTTACTAAACATATCAACTACAAAAGCTATGTTAATACTTGTGCAAGTCCACCACACATATGAGACTACCGACTAGTTTGGATTAATCTAACTACCCCATATGTTCATACTTGATCACGTTGTATCTCAATCTCATTGTATCACTGCATCCATCCTAACGAGTAGACTAAGATAAAATCTTGTCTATTTCACAAACTCTCTAACATATCAAAATGTTTAAATAGTACTACATAAACAAATAATCACAATTATATTTGACATGTAACATGAGTAAATGCATTTACTTGAATCACCAAGAACCAATCACAAGCTCTTTATTTTATGTAAAAAACAATTATAATTTAAGTGTTTATATAGATCTTACTTAATAATAATTTGATTAACTAACATATTTAGTTATCAAATCCGTACGTAATAAACTTTTCAGGTTGATCTGTGTAGATCACCATATAACCAAAACTGTATTAACATCTCAATAATGTAACAACTAGAAAAATACTTATCAAATTCACATGACAAAAAGGTGAAAGAATGCAACAGTAAATGTGACGGTCCAAAAAAATCCCATACTGGACTTCGGGCACCGTCAATAATTGACAAAAGAACAATAATAACATCCAAGTATACATATCATTAAATTAAGAGAAATAATTATAAATCTCTATTATATTATCCAAAATAAATGAGTGTTTAATAGCAGAAGTTTATGTGGGGCCAATATAGGCCTTACGACCTAAACATTTCTATAATATCCTCATGCTTAACCCTCCCCTTGAATGCCATCTATAAGAGAGCGATCAGAAAGCGTTCGTCATGTCATCCTTTCTTTGTCTAGACGGTTCGACCTTCTTGTCATATCCTATAAAACATTTGATAACAGTACCATGAGCGATTTATGCTCGCAAGTATATAAACAAGTATTGAGTAAACTTTAAAAGATGAATAATTTATTGAGTGTAAGTGTTTATCAGGTTTGACGGAACCAATGTCAACACCTCTTAATATCTTGGAAAAAAAAAATGGATTCTAGAGTCCCCAAGTGATAAATGAGGGGTTTGACCCTTTACTTAAAAGAATAAATAATACCTTCACATGCGCCTTATACCCATGTCCGTTTGGCACACGTGCCCTTAGAAACTCATATCAAATAGTTTATTAATTAGCCAGTCTGACCACCGTCTGATTTCATCATAATGACATACGTAGTCGATACAGAAACCTTTTGTCTGTGAGGGTCTGGTTACCGATGCCTCAATTCCCATTCCCTATAAATCTTAAGGCCGGGATGCTAAGCAGATGCATCTCATTAGCCTTTAGTTACCCACACAGATATACTTTACAAGTATGGGGTGAAGAATAAACTTTCTACATCTGCATAGGATTTCCTTTGGCGTGTTAGCGGAATTCAAATGACTAACAACCGCCCAAAGAACATTTGATTCGAATACAACATTTTTCACGTACATCGGATCAAGGGATCGTACATTACTTAACTTTGAAGAAATTTAAATCATGAATATTAACATAATAATATCTTGAATGAATTACGTATACCGAAAGAATGATCATACATATTAACTGAAAGAAAAGTAAAGTAAGTATATACTTGCCTTGAGTCCTTAGTGAGATCTTAAATTTAACACTCGTGTAGGAATAATTCTGTAAAACATGTATATGCAATAACATAAGAAATCTCAACTTAGTTTCATATCAGAATGTACATGCGAAGTGTTCGTGGAATTCTCAAGTCTGTGATTGACTAATTAAGTCGTCAAGAGTTGAATTGGGATTCAGTTGGAATCAAATCGGAATCCGAAAGATTTGTGGACTTGATAAAACATCGCTCATAGGCTCTTGATAATTTAATTTTAATTATTGGAGGCCTTAAATTAATTAATTAATATTAATTAATCAATTATATTTATTTAAATGAATTTATTAATCATTTAACATTTATTAGAATCTGTTCTGTAATTATTGTTTAATTTTTTTAATTAAACAATAATCATTTCTTAATTAAAATCTTAATCATAAAAGATTTATAGATCTTTTATCAATTATTAAACATTTGTTCTTAAATTATTATTTAATTTCTTTAATTAAATAATAATTTTTGGTCAATTAGGTAATTTATTTCTAAATTACTTTTGAATTAAATGATTTATTGATCATTTAATAATCATGTGAAATTTATTCATTAATTATTATTTAATTTTTTTAATTAAATAATAATTGGTCTTGATTCCTTAATTTAATTAATCAGG
Source organism: Centella asiatica (assembly GCA_014636745.2). Taxonomy (NCBI): domain Eukaryota; kingdom Viridiplantae; phylum Streptophyta; class Magnoliopsida; order Apiales; family Apiaceae; genus Centella; species Centella asiatica. The sequence continues at coordinate 2,947,185 of CM025784.1, forward strand.
AATTATTTCTTGATTAATCTAACTTAAATGATTTATTTAATCATTTAATAAAATTTTAGAGTTTATTCCTTAATTATAATTTAATTATTTTAATTAAATAATAATTTTTTTATAAATTAATGACTCATCACTTAATTGTGGTAATTAAGAGACTCTAACATCATAATAAATTTTAAATCATAAAATTTCAATCATGTAAAAGTTTATTTACATGTCAAAATAATTATTCAAAAGTCATTTATCGAATAATTAAAATGTAAAGGTAATTTATTTTTATTTTATTTATTTATTTTGGATTGGGCCGGATCCGAGTCGACAATGGGTCGGACAGGGTCAAAAAATGGGTTGGGTCACGGGTCAATAGGGTCGGGTCATGGCGGATCAGGTCCGGGTCAGTTCGACCTGATCTGTCTTCTTCTCCATTTGCAGATTAGGGTTAGCAGCAGACACGACTATCGTCGACAAGCCGTAACCTCCCCTTCTCGCCCTAATTCGCGCGCGCACACACACACACACACACAGATCAGTAGTGAGGCCATTTTCGTGACAACCTACATAGGCTAACATACCCCCTAACCACCATGTCGTGACCGAAAAGTCACCAGAGCAGCAGATCGTGGTCGCTGGAGGTAGAAACCTCCATGAACGTTGGTGAAACCTTCGGGTCTAGTCGTTCATGGTCCTCCCGTGGCCATTTCCATCACTTCATGTATGGAAATGAAGCTAGAGGCTTCCAGAAAACCATCCAAACAACTAATTTCTATTTTAGACAACTCAAACGCAAGAAAATCTAGAAAGAATCATTCGGGTTATCCGAAACTTCGTTTGAAACAAGAACACACTCTATGCTTGACCATTTTTGAAATTAATTGAGGGAAAATAGTCGGCATCAGTGCAGAAACAAGATCCTAAGACCAATTTTTCAAAGACAAACACGTCACAACAAAATCTCAAGCCGAAAATTTTAGGGTTCTTGAATTTTTATTTTTCTTTTGAATAAACTTTAAAAATTAATAACTCATAAACCATAAATGACATAAACATGTGTTGTATATGAAAATGATACTGAAAAATATTATCTACACAATGACACAAACAGAAAAAATAATAAATGCAAAAACAAGAGGGTAGTATGTATACCTCTTTAAAGATTTAAATGAATTAATGCCCCAAAACTTCAATAAATGCAAAATCCAAATTTAAATTTTTGTTTAGTGAGTTTGCTGAAAGGATTTGACTGAATGGAGGCTAGGGTTAGTCATAATGATGTATTTATAATACTTGTAAATCATTTTTGGCCATTGGATTGATTTTTGAAAAATTTACTTGGATTGAAAATATTTTTCCTTGGATTGAAAACACCTCCTTGTTTTGCCACTTTGAGAAAATGCTGAAATTTGAATTAATTAGTGTTTAAATTAATTTTTTATTCACTAATTACCATTTTAAATGGTTATATATTGATTTAATGCATAACCCGAAAAGTTTATCCGCATAGGTGAGATAGAAATGTGTTTATGAAATTCTTGTCATGATTTGTGTCTCATAAGTATTAAAATATTATGTTCGTTATGATTTATTGTTTGTGGAGGTGCGCGCATCGATTAGTGTGATTTGTGCGTATACTTAATAGTAAAATTTATCAGTTATTGAAAATGAACGAAAACTTAATAAATAACGAATTTAATATTCGTTTATTTTAGTAGAATTTTCGGTTTCTCACAGTAAATCATTCCTAATTCAAACATATAATCATTGGCTACTAAACGTGCCAATCTCGACTAAAATTTGTTACAAATAAGTTTCTTCTACAATAATGAATTACAACTTATACTTGTTTGAACATTTGCAAATCAACAATTATAAGTTTTATTATGTAACAAAGAATTCAAGTCACTAATAATGATTCTTTCCATAGGAATGAGTCCTAAAATCTCATCTCCTCCTCATCAAAAAGATAGATCATAATTAAATTGATAGGTCATAGAGTTCTCATTAAAATCACTGGGTACTCACTATCAAATAGATACTTAAAAGAATTCTAATTCAACAGTCTAAGTGTCAAAAAACAGTAAGATTAGGTTCAGACCAGATTCATTCATTATTCAACCATGTATTTTTCGTTAAATAGGGACATCGTAAATTTGAGAAACAAATTCACAATAAAAGTGTAAATTTTACTTTCATCAGTACATTAGTTAAATAACAAGACATATCTGTAACTCTATCTACTACAAATCTTAGACAAACACATATGTTTATCCTATTTCTCACGTTGGACTCCTTAGAATCTGTATTTACTACATATAGTATATAGTTCTAAACTTTAGAATTCACAAAGTTAAAAGTTTGTTTAGACAAATTCTATTAGAAAAGTAAAAACACAAAACTTGAGTGAGGTATTATCCTAAAATATGACCACAACTGAACTCATCTCACCATTAACAAGTAGGCATGTCATTTTCTATAATACAAATTTCTGTGAAATCTCACATTTTGTTTTGGCTATACTAATCCATAAGTTGAGAATGAGATTCAAGTTTCAAGGATTTATCAAAAATCATATAAAGCACAATATCTTTGAACTTTGTTAGTCTATATTCTCCTTCTCTTTAATAGATTCAATTATTTCTCTCTTCACACTTGATATGTAGAAATTTGTCAAAACTTTTACCCTTTACTAACCTTTCTAACTATATATCATAATCATCTATAAAATAGACCACATAATTCCAATCTGTTGATGCACTACTATTTATATTACTATTGCTTAAAGAATGATATTTACTAATATAAGAATTGATGATATAATATAATCCTTACTTAAGTAATGTAAAAAGACTTAGAAAAATATCAAATCTGTTAGGTGGATATATTTTGCTATAGTTAAGCAAGAATTTTAATCACAAGTGAAGATTTTACTCATCAATCAGAAAGGATCTTGAAGTTGCGAAGAAGGATCTTGAAGTTGCGAAGAAAGTTCCAAGTATAGTCTTGCTTATAGTTTTATAAGCAAGGACTGATGCAGCAAGAATGCCAGAAAAAAGGGCTCTACCTCTTGCCCTGCTTAGTTAACTTCTAGAAGACTTTTTGAAAAGTACTAGAAAACAAAATAACGAATATCTTTTTGAACTAAGTAAATAACAACTGTAAAGGTACAAGTCATTATCAAGACAGTACAACTCCAACGGATATATTTCAAATTCTCAACGGATAGATTTTTGGAGTAGTATAAATAGGAGACATAAATTTCATTTATGATATCTGAACAACTAAGATATGCTCTGACATTCTAAGAATTTAGCAAAACACAAATTCAAACTTGAACAAGTGTTATCTAATATGCTCAACAAGGAGCTTACTACTTAGAGATAACAAGCAAAATACTTCATTTGTTATTAGTCTGTGTGACTATCTGATCTAAGTGATTTATTGTAATTTTGGACTAAGTGTCCTGCTGTTTATTGTTCTGTGTGAACATTTTTAGTGAGTGACTTCTCAAGTAAAAAGAAGAAAAGTGGAGTAGGCTCAGACCGAACCACTATAAAAATTTTCCTGCTTATTTTACTTTATTGCTTATCTTTTATATTGCTCATTTCCTTTATCCTTACTTTGTTCAGTCTCTACTAAATTCATTCAGCAAAAACTTACTGACATTGCTCCCTTAAGTCATTGATCTAAAAATTAAGGGCTTCTTTACTATAAATTTTGCTGCTAACTCTTTTCAAAATATAAGAAATCCTTTTAATAAACAAGAAGTATTTTAAAACTACAAAGTTTACAAGCAAGACTTAAATTTTGAAAAACACTATTTAACTCTCCTTCTAGTATTTTTCTCTTTGGGACCTAACACAATTAATTCTAGTGATTCAACTCATTAAATCACTCACATATTAGAATGTATTAACTCAAGTACTTATGTAGAAATCAAACTTAAAAGATTTTGTAGCACACTATTCACACTAGTCATATTTTATAGTTTCAAATAATAACAGTTTATGAGTTTTAGTAATAGTCAATAAATTATGTAATTCATATGTCCCAAACTTTATTCCATATTTTAGGATCAACTAGAACTAAAATAACTGAATTAAACACGTCTAATACTAAGCTCATCATTTACATGTCATTAATAATTTAAACATAAAACTAGATAGGAGTTAACTACTAAAGTCACTCTACTTCTAATAAAAGATATTCAAGTATTTCCATTACATAATAAACTAATTGCAATATTAGTTAACATAAACACAATTTAATATCTTTTGCAATCGTAATTTCTATTTGTGCAGTCATGGCAAGTAACTCCTCCATCCAATCACCATTATAGAAAACTGTTCTTTGCATTATCAATTATTAACTTAAATTGATAGACTCAATCTATTAATTAAATTATCGATATTTTCTCAAATGTTGTATTAAATTACTTGACAGTAAGGTAGTTTACAATTATCAGATTGTTTCATTTATAGTGATCAATTACGTTACAGTTGCATTACTTTCCTCTATCTCAAAATATTATTTTAACTTAAAACTGAGTAGGTTCAATCGTAAGATTTGATTTTCTTGAATTTAGAAATAACTTGTGATAATTAATCATGGTAGTAGTTACTTTTAACTTACTAACAATTTACAAATAATTTATAGTTGCGTTCTAATATTTATTTCAGTTTATATAATCAATCCTAATTTAATTGTCCGACACATAACAATATATGCGAGTGCCGTGAATTAAATAAATCAACAAGTTATTGCATCAAATAAAAATTATAACACACAATAATTTGCCCAAAAATTGAATCTAAAACTAAAATTCAAAGATAGAAACTTATCTCACGAGAAAACACACACTTCAATAAATACTTGACATTCATTCCTCTTGAATAGATTGTCAAGTTCATCATCTCTCATTAGTTTTCGTCAATTTAATTGATATTCGTTCGACACAATTAACTTCCTCTGCGTATTCCTCTCAAAATTAGTATGAAGTGGTCAAAACACATTTATATACTCAACAATGAATTGTGTCATACTATTACAAATAATAAACTAAGACTCATAATCTTCATATTTAATTAACCGGAACAAATATTGAATTAAATTAATTTATTCAAACACAAATTAAGGTTTAATTAATATGAACATAATCTTAAAATTTAGTTTAATTCGAACAAAATTTAAGTTTAAATTCAATTGATCAAAATATTAAATTTTAACAGAGTATTGATCTCATGTCCACTTCTACCAATTAAACTAAAGAATATACCTTTTATTGAATTAAATCTTATTGGTGTAAGACCATTAACCTGCAAGTCAAACCAAGAGAAGTTCACATACATGCTTCAAGTTCAACCACGTCAAAATTAGACCCATAATAGGACCCACCAATACCAATTCAATGGTCAATCAATGTTAAAACACCAATTCTTCAAATATCCTATACCAGTACTACTTTGGTCTCAGGAGTATATGCTAATCTAAAGTCATATCAACATATTGCCCTAATGCACTTCAAATAACAACGAGGGCCCGTATATGATCTCTGACAACAAATCAAACACCACATCGCAACTTGGGATGGGATAAATCGCGATAAACTTTCAAACAAGTTGAAACATTACACTTTAAATATCAAGTTTGAAATATCTAATTTACTATTCCCAGAAGGATATATATATATATATATATATATATATATATATATATATATATATATACCCTTGTGATCAGGTTAAGGAATTCAACATAAACTCATTCCTATTAGAATTCTACATTAGCCTACATATTTTAAGCGTTTTGTCCACGTATAATATTAATTAATAATTTTGAACATACATTCCAACAAGTTAATAGATATGTTAATTTTGTAAATTGATACAAAGATATCCAAGTTCCAAGCCCACCCTAATAAGAAAAAAAGGGTTCTCTCAGTAGTTGTCAAGTTTGTTGAAAGGTCTATAGAGAAAGACAAGAAAAACAAATGTGGGAGAGTATGGCTGCGTGACATATACTCGAATGTTATCTTATTGAATAATAGTCAAGTTGTGATACTGGGTCGGTTCTTAATTAACTATCACTTATACGCTTTTTTTAGTTATAGTTATCTATGTTTGACTTGATATTTTTATTATTTTATAAATATATTCGTGATGAAATTATAATAATAAGAAAGTTAATTAATACAATACAATTGCAAAAGTAGATGCATAATTTTAAATCAAAATTTGATCAAATTGATTAAAATAAAATTTTAAGTGACAATTATTTCTAACTGACAATGAGATTTATTGCTAGCACATTAAATAAAATGTTGAGAGCCTGTTTGCAAATTTCACTTTAGAGAAAATAAAGATAAGAAATGAGGAGAAAGTTCTTTCCATTTCGTTGTTCGTCCTTTGAATAATTGAATTTCCCTCAATATACTAACACTAGGCAAAAGGAAGCCCCGCAATCTTATTTATTTCGGATAAAATGGAGTTAGCGAATACAATAAATTTTGAGTTCAACTTAATGGGTAAGTGAACAATATACACAAGAACCGTTGTGTAAACTAAATATAATCAATTGGTTGGTTATATGATCACTTCTATCATTTTTATGAATGTATGTGTGAGTGTATAAATTTTAGAGAACGACCACTTTATAAAAAAAAATATTATCAGTTAAATATCATCATGCTAAAAATTATCAAAATTAATCAAATTAATTAAGTTACTAAAATTTAACAAAGATATCATTAAGTTAAAAGTTTGACACTTGAACCTATCCTAGTCATTAAAAAATTTCTCAAACTAAAATAACTTTATGTACTAAAAAACAGTTATCATAACATAATACGTCATAAATTTTGTACTTTCTCAGTACTACAAATATATTAGATTTGAAAATGAGATTTGTTCTAAAATTTTCATATATTAAACTCATATTGATTTTTTTCAACTTATTATTATTTTTTCAATAATTCAAATGTATTTTAAGTTTTCATATAAAGTTAGAATTTTATATTAATAAAATTATTCTACATTATTGTTTTATTTATTTAAATTTGTAAATTTTCAATAGAGAGTTAATATATAATATCTATTATTGTAACTGTTTGATCATAAAAATAAAAATAGAAATGTTAGATTTTAATATTTTACTTTTAAAAAGAAGTTAATTTTATATTTAAAAATAAAAAGACTGGAATCTGGTCGAGTTAATCCAAGACCTACTTAACCTAGAATTGTTGATAAATTTTTTATTTATTAAACTAAAACTGACATAATCAGACCTATTTAACGTTAAAATTCATCAACATCAATCATTTTATAATAAAAAATAAAAAATTAGTCCGATCTAAATCAACATGTCCATCCCGGATTGTACACTGCCCCAGTAATAGCAGAGAGGTCTTAAAGGATGTTTAAGTGGGGAAAGTTCGAGTTAATTTTTCACTATTCCAACATCAATAATTTGTCTCGTTTAATGCATTACCTATATGTATTATTTACTTCAGTTAAAATCCATATGAATATATTAATTCAAATAGTATTTGTTGCTAAATTAATAAGTCAATGGTAATGGTAATGTTAGCTTTGATTTTTTGGATCAAGAATGAAATGATACAAGAAATACATGAATTTTATTTTATTTATTAAATTATTTATGTGTATAACTCATTTTCTTCTTATAAAATTATATGTAATTTTAATCTCATTTTTTTAGGTGGAGTTTGTCAATATTGAAACTAAAATTTTAATATAATATTTCTTCATTCATATATATCCCTCATAATTTTTTCATCATTATCTTCCACATCTCTTTTTTCTTTTTATCCACTTCTTCTATTCTTTCTCATTTCATTTCATCGATCTAAATACAATTTCATATTTTTTGACAAAAACAACCTTTATTATAATATAATTTGTATCATAAACTCTCATTAGTTATGTTAATATTATAGTTCAATATACTATTGGTTGATTCACAATATATCCTTAATCTTAATACGTATCAAATACATGTTGTCACACGTTACAATGAAAACTTTTTAAAAAATACAAGTATTCTATGCAAATACTATACGTGTCATATATATATATATATATATATATATATATCAGCTTTATTTTTTATCATGCGATTAAAACTTCTCCCAAACATTCTTATCACATGGTTAACTTTTTTTCCAAATATTCAATGTGCACCTTTTTTTTCTCTCTTGGTTTGATGTAGTTAAAATTTCTCCCAAACGTTGACTATGCATTTTTATTTATTTATTTTTTTTTTGGTGTGACGCAGACCGAAACGATTATTCTAAAGGGTAATCTTTAAAATAATAGATATTATTTGGATATCATTTTTTGATATCTCAATTAAGCGTCTCGTCATTTCTTAAAGGTTAGGTACGGCTCCATGGATCATCATCATAAGAATTTATTAATGGGCTTCTTCTCATCGATTCCACAACATAAGTTTTGGGCCTACAAAGTTACCCAGTAAACATGAAACTAAAAAAACGGGAATAAGGTTTTTGTACTGAACTCTAATCAATAATAACCAATCAATTTTTCCTTTTTTCTTCTCCTCTCCTAGTCTTTTGCAAGTTAACCTAGTGACCAATCTTAGCGAGCCTAATTAATAAAATTTATTAGGTTACGTTTTGTTGGATAAAATAGAATGACGTGAGAATTAAATGGGTGGATAAGGAAAAAAATATAAATGAAAGACAAAGATTACAAAATTATAAATGGAGTATGAGAATAAAATAGTAGATTGTGCATAAAATTTTAGTTGTAATGGAATGAACAATCTCAATTTAGGAGGTTGAGTTTAAAAATATACATAATCTTGTGTGAATGAATGAATTAAGCAAATAATGAATCTTGCATATAAATAATCTAACAAATAGTATAAATTTATTAATTTTCATGTCATTTTATCCCATCAAACTAAACACACTCTTAAATTTTATGGGATTGTTACAATAGTTCATGTCAAATTAAAAGAAGAAGACCTTTGGTTAAATTAGGATAACTTAACACTTATATCTCTTTTTCTCCTATTTCTCTTTTTAATAATTGTACATATATCTCCCTTCCATTCTAATTTATCTTTCCTTTTATTACTATTTTTCACCAAGTTTATTTAGTTTTTAAATAATGTTCTTGTATACGGAGTATTTCCATTCGCATATTCTAAATACAACTTAATGGTTGGTAGTGAAAACATGTCAGAATAAAATGTGTGGTAGTGCACTAATTGAATCTACACTCGATCTCATGGTGTTCATACAAGATACTCGTGGGGTTTACTTCAGGTTAAGATATTCATCAACACCAAAATCTAATTTGATAAGCATTAGAATCAGATGATGTTGAACGGCGTGACGATTGTTGTTTTAATGTAATTGTATGTCCAATCATCTTTATATATAAGCCCCTATATTCATTTTCGTTTTTAAACAAATGTTTGTCGATGAAAGATAATTTAACTGATAAAATAAATTTTATAAGTTTTTTGAGTTAAGAATTTGAATTTTACTCGTCGTCCTTCAATATTATTGTAAGTCTTTTAAGTTAAGAATTTGAGTTTTACTAGTCGAGTTTTATTAGTCGAGTTTAAGTTTTGTTAGCCGTTCTTCTTAGTTGGTGGATAATTTATATGTATCACCATAAAATTTGTTATTCTTAACAGTAATCTGTAACTATCACTATAATCCCACAAAATTGTTGGTGGACTAAGAGAGTATTTTCACGCCTAAATTTTTGTTTAAAAAAAAATTTTACTAAAAAATGTTCTAATAATTACTTAATGAGTAAATTAATAAGAGTAATCGATATCACTTTTTTTTCTTCGATAAATAATGAAATTACAATTAACTCTTTTCATATGACATTTGTGTTCAGTTCACATGTGTAAGACACATCTTGTATCTATTGTAAAGTGTTAATTGAAAAACTATATATATATATATATGATTGTGTTTTGATTAATTAATTTAGACTTTTAAGTTGGACCTAACGTATATTTATATATAAATTGGTTTGAATTATTTTTTCCTATTCTCCCTAACAACTTGTTCTACCACTAACCAATTAATATTAGTATACAACATTAATAAAAGCTTCTAGATCCAGTGCTAAGCCAATGGTCATCAAATATATTAAGTGGTCCTTTAATAACCATGCATAATACAGTATATAGTTATGGCTATGATAAATCACATTTAATCTTTGCCATATAATAATATTTTAGACTACTTTAATTACAATTTAGACAAAACTGATATACATTATATCCAACCTTCTAGAAGATTTGTCTATGACCTCGTCAAACTAATGATATTTAAATCTGGAGTAGGAAACCAGAAAAAAAATAGCTATATAGCTGGTTGTGACAGACCTTCTAGATAGAAATACTAGGTACTTCATAGCTAAGTCAATGACCAAAATCTTCTGTCTTTTAGAAAAATGGCTTATATAAAATTTGATTAATTTTAAATCATATGATAAGGTTTTAATTTTCCTGTCAGGGACAATTCCAGACTAACTCCAATTAATGCAAATTTAGATAGATCATCTTAATAAATGGTCTAATTTACTCCAATTTTACATGATATTAAAAATTATTTTTACTTGCCATTGAATAGTAAAATAGATACGCATGATTGACGGACGATCACTCAATAACAAAATAAAAACTTGTGAATAATAATTCAATTTGTGATTTGTTAAGTTGTGATCCAGATCTCCAAATTCTACTCATATTAGTCATAAACATAGAGTTAACTATAGCTCTCGAGCCAATTTTTAGCTACATATATAAATAAGGGAAAATTTTTAACGGTGTCAGAATTATATTAATTCTACGTATTTCATATTGAAGTTTTTTTACATTTTGTATGTAAATAAATATCTTAAAATTTGCACAATCAAAAAATTTTGTCAATCTTTTATTAAATTTAACAAAAAATACTCTCGTGTGAGTTATACATATAATTTTTAGTCTTTATTTTAATAAGAAAATATTTTCGACTATCCCAACTAAATTTACAAAATTGATATAATTCATGAATAGTTGAATAGAAAATTTACACATAATACAAACTGATCATTTTACTTTCTTTAAAATTACATGTATAATTTGTATGAGTATAATTTTTATTAAATTTAATGAAAAATTGACGAAATTTTCTGATTTTGTATGTTTTAAAAATTTCATGTAACAAATAAGATGAAAAAAGTTTAAAAATTAAATATGCAAACTTAATATAATTCGGAACGGTGGAACGAATTTTCCCGTTTCACATTTCAACAGTAGTGCTCATCTAATATAATACACGTAAAAAACTTTGTACAACAAAAAAGAAAAGGTAATATGAGATGATGATAACACTATTTTGTTGCTAACAAACATCCGCTCGAATCAGAAGCGCGAAAAATATATTCAACTCTGATTCCTCTTTAGAACTAAAATAGTATAAAAAATATATGTTCATAGGAAAAACAAAAATTTGTCGACAATAAACTGTGGATGTGAATCATCTCTATATATATAAATTAAGACAATTTCCATGGATGACATTGGAGGTTGGGACAAGGCTCAACCCATGTGGCTTTGCACTCTCCTCCAGAGCCATCACAACACTTGCAAACCAATCCTAAAGTTTGCAAAAATTTGGAAGTTTTTTGTCCATTTGTATCTATCTTCAAATTCTTCGTCCCGAGGCGAGAATGAAAAGTCGAGTCCTTACTTAATAGGTGTAAGAAAGATGACGATGAAGATGAAGAAGAGGAGGAGGAGGAGGAGGACAGTTGCCTGGCTTCAGCGACGCCAGAGAAAATAATTGTCACTAAAGGCAGGACCAAGAGCAAAGAAGAACTCTTAGACAAACCCATCTTCTTTTTTCTTTCTATTCAAAGACTTGCTATGGAAATTTGATAGATTACCTCTATTTATATATCTATTACGTAAAAATATATTAGTATTATTGATTAGTGAATGTGACAGGGGAGGGATATAGGTGATTGACGTATTCAATTAATTGCATGGCCAATATAATAATGGATATAATAATAATATTATTTGTACAAGGACTAGAAGATAATGACGAGTGGGTCCAAACAATTTGGATGTATATTTTGATATATGGCAACAGAAAATAGCACAATTAAAAAAATAAGTCATTGTTTTTTGTTATATAATATGTCACTTACTACAACTTATGCATACATTCACACATTTATTAACTATTTATAAAAAAATTTTATTAGTCTATTAACTATTTTATATGATTTTTTATTAGTTTACAAACTTCAAAATTTTGATTTCATCATTTTTTAGAAAAAATAATCGATAATCAATGAGACCAACGATCATGTTAAAAAAATAAAAACTTTATACGTGGCTCTTTGCCTTTTTCTATTTGAAATTTGAGATGTAATGCTACAAATAATTTTTTTTTGGCTCTCGTCTATTTGAAATTTGAAATGTTCGTTAATGTGTTAAGTCGTATGTATTGTGATTTTTGCATTAATATCTCTATATAATTGTTTATTTGTTTTAGTGTAATTGAGCGTAAAAAGGAACTTTTTTAAAAAAATATTTATTGGTTGCTAGTTGTCAAGAACATATACGAACATGGAGATATTGTATAGAAGTTGCTCCAGAATCTCTTCTGCATCTGTTCCGAATGGTACATTCTTAATTCCTCTTATCTTGCAATTTATTTTAAACTAAAATTTTGAAAATGTTAAAGGCAACCAGCATAATACCACATTAAAACCAACATTTATGCGGTTATGCCGTATTTTTTTAGCAAAAGCCAAAAATAATAATATTAATACTGGAAAATTCAAAAGAATAAGATTTGATGATACAATTACTAGGATCACTGACAAAACATAAAAATTAACAAGAATTCTGAGATTTGAAAAAATTAGGACTGATAAATAAAAACACCTACTAACATAAGAAAATATGAATAAGAGTGCGAATGGATTACATGAAATTTTTTCCATTATGTATTGAGAATGAACATTATTAAGGGAAACTTGGTAATTAAATATTATAATGGATATTGGAATCAATAATAATAATAATAATAATATATTTTATTATCATCATCGTCACCATTCTACTATTGTTATTATTATTTCATATTCAAACATAATATATACTAACTCATAATAAATTATATAAATAATATATTATAATGATAGAAAAATATTAATATAGTAACAATGCATACTTCCTCTATTCGAATTTATTTGTCATCATTTGACTTTATACGATTATTGAAAAAAGAAATATTCCCAAAAGACACATCTTAATTACTATCTATTGTTTTGAAAAAAGTGCTATTAATTTAACGTTTACATTCTCTAATATTATAATTAATGCACATTGTCGACAAATTTTAAATTATAAATGAGGGTAATATTGAAAGAATATGATAAAAAGTAGTACTCCCTCAATCCAATTTTATGTCATATTTGATATTTATATTTGTCCAGAAATAATTGTCACACACGATATTCAAGGACAATCTAAAATGATAATTTTCTATATTATCTTCACAATTAATACACTAGTTTAGTTTTCAATCTCTATAACATTTATTATAGAAAAGGATAAATATGTAGTTTTACATCAACATTTATTGCAAAATGATAATATTAATATCATTTCTTAATAAGTGTGTAGATTACAAAAGCGACATATAAATTTAGACGAAGAGAGTATTAAAATAGAAACGAGACAAATAATTTCGGACAAACTAAAATAAAAATGGTGCAATTAAAACTTGACTAAGTGAATATTATACTAGGCATAATAATTAATATTTATACCTAAATTCATATTCATACTAGTTCTAAGGACATTTTAGCCAATATTCAAAGTATCGTTCAAACCCAGTCTAATTTTTAAATAGCATACGAAAGAAAACAACTAACAAAATTCGAGTACTAAACAAAAACAAAACATATATTAACTGAATCAAATAGAATATCCTTAAGCAACTATTTTCTCTTTTCTTTTTCTGAAAAAAAAAAGAAGATAAATAAAGATTTTACAATTTTGCAAGCTCCAGAGACAGTTGGGCTGGAGTAATAAATGATTGAGATGTTAGGAGGTGGTAGAGTAAACATAATGCAGCAATACAACACGTTTACGTCTTCTTGGGGTTTTAGTGCGGAAACTTCTTCGTAGACATTTTAGTGTTAATAAAAGTATGTGATAATGTGTGTATGTACATAGGAGAGTTGTATCAAAATTCACAACTTGCCACTATGGTTTTTTTTTTTGGTTAAATCATGTAATTTATTTGAATTTTGATTAATTTAAACTTGAATAGGATTAAATTTCATAAAGAGAAAAATTCTCTTGATACTTATTTTTTCCACTATATTTTACTTTTTATTATTTTACTTTATGTTGGTGGGGTTTAAGTGAACTTGCCACTATTTTTGTCTAACCCATTGGTACTAATAATCAATGTTATGAAAACCGAGTCGGACCGGCCGGTTCGATTAACTTAACTGCGAATCAGTTCAATCAAAATTAGCGGTTTAATAAAAAACCGGGAAAAAAATCAGTCGAACCGGTGAATTGAGAAAAATCGGGTTTTCTCTCTCTTTTTTTTTTTTACTAAGTGGGTTTTCTCTTTTTGTTCCTTAAAATTGTGTGTTTTGTCTTTTTTTTCAACGGGTTTAATGAATTTTTAGAATATTTGATAAAGTTATTTTGATTTATAAAAATATTTATGATTTATAAAAATATGTTTAGTTCACTATGAATTTTTATATAAGAATATTATCGGTTCACTATAAATTTTTAGAATATTTGATGAATTTTTAAGAATATTTATGATTTATATAATATTTTTTAATAAAATAATAATCCGGTTGAACCATAAACTAGTAGTTTCACTGGTTTAATGTCTGATCCGGTTACAATAACATTGCTAATAATCCTCCATATATCAATTTTCAGATTTTAACACACTGCTGCTCCTCCATTTTAAAATTAGTTTGATTTTTTTAGTTCAAATAATTAAAAGTCGAAGATTATATCTCTTGTGACTCAAACTGAATGCATTACTCTGTTTTTTTATGAGCTATACCATAAATATAAATGCACTTTCTAACATTAGATAAATTTATATTTATTTAAAATTTCATATGAAATTTGACTCTTACTAGTTACATTTATTTATAAATTTAGAACATATGGAATATTAATGCATAATTTTTATATGATGTTTAACTTTTTAAAAAAAGTAAATATATTTCTAATTTTGAAACATGTATGGTTACTTCGAATTTTTATTTATTTAGACTAATTTTTGATTCTGCAAATCATCGGTATCAAATAATTAGTTTGTATTTGACAATTAGAAAATAGTGTCATTGTTCGAAAAGCGAAATTGTGTTTTAGATGTGCAAAGGGTGATTCCTTCTCAAATTTAAATTGCATTTTGAAATGTTCCGGTTTATAAGTTTCAATTTTTTAAAACTTTTCTTTAGTTACAAAAAGTTTATGAAGAGGGAGATGTTAACAAAGTTTTAGAATATACAATATATCTCTTCAAAATTTAATGTTATAATTACAAAGATGCTTCACAAATTAAAATTACAATTTCATTCCTTGAACAATTTTTTTATAAAACTATAAGAATTTAAAATTTTATTTTTATCAATACTAGTAGTTATTATGACTTTTAAAAAATATTTTTTTCCAAAGACTTGAATTAAAATTATTAGAAAATAGGAATTAGGGTTATTTATATTCACATCGTCGTAGCTACGTGATAGAAAGTTAGGAAGCCATCACATCACTTGATCAAACATGCAAGAGACAAAACCCACATGTAAAATAAACATATAAATTACGAGAGTGACTTGACTTGGGTCAACACTATGTTTTAAATTAAGGTACAATTATTGAGCCATGCCCATGGCCCCTTCGGTTGCCACTGTTAAAAAATACAGCAAAATGCCAAATTAATAGTCCATCCGTTCACACCATTTTCTCTTTCAGATGTCCTAATAATTAATTACATATGATAATTATAAATATCGATAATGTCGGGACAAAAAAAATTATTGACAAAATAATACGTGTATTTGAAAGTAATTTCTAACGCTATTTATTCTGGTAGCAACTATTAAAGAGAAAAATTAGCATTCGTCATAATAATATAACAGAAACTAATTTAAAATTATTTTTATTACGCAATTATAATAATCTTAGTTATGGACCATCTCTTTGTATATATATAAGGTAGAATTATTAAAGAATATAAATAAAAAAAAAAAAAGTAAGGGCATACAACAGTAACTCTATATATGCTTAAAATTTGATATTTTGAAGAAGGTTACATTCTTACGCAATTCCAAATTTAAAGAAAACTTCAGAAGAACGTTAAAGAAGTTTGTGGCCCCAAAGTATGGGTTACTTCAATCGAGGACAAGCCTTATCAATGATGAACTGCCTGCTTTGGTTTTAATGTTTTATGCATGTCCGTCCCTTTCCATTTTCTGGTGGTTGGCTTTAGGAGTTTCTTTTGTTTTTGTCTCTCCGGTGGTATTTAAGACATTAAATGAATGGAGTCTTTTAAATTGAACATAGTCCAATTTATTTATTAAAGGATAGAATTAAACATTTATTATTTAATAAACAAAACATTATGCTTGAGATCGTTTTATTTAAGTAGTCAAGTTAAATCAAACAATATAAATTAATTGAGTCGATTCGAGTTGATTTTACATTGTTAAATGAACATAAAATCATGTTCGACCTTTACTTGTTTAACGACTCTAGTCGAGTTTTAGATGAGTTGAGTCGAACAAATGAATAGTTCGATTCTAAGTTCAGCTCGTTTATAGCTCTAGTGATATATTAGGCTGTTTTTATTTATATCTTTACTTTTATTTTGGGACACCAAACGAGATCACTGCCTTATATTCACACTTACACACACCTATAACAACTATAGCTAGTAAAGCTTAGACCTCGACCTACACATATCAAACCAACAATAAATACTTAACACTGTCAACAAACTTTTAGGTTATATTTGGTTTGATGAAATAGAAAAATAAATACTTAGCAATGACAACAAACTTTTAGGTTACGTTTAGTTAAAATATATGAAATGTGAATGAAATGAATGAATAAAAATAAAAGTAAAAGTCGAAAACAAGAATCATAAAATTATAAAATGAGAGTGCAAATAAAAAAAAATTGTAAATATAAAATTTTGATCGTAATCGAGTGATTGAATAAACAATTTACGTTTGAGAGAGTAAATATAAAAATACACATAATAATATGGGAAAAAGTAAAACAAAAATGAACTTTACACCAATAATAAAAAAAATGATGTAAAATTAAATTCCATTTACATTTTATTCCATTAATCCATTACATCAAGCCAAATATACCTTTAATCCAATGGTTAAAATTGAGAATCAAGAAGTTTTAAGTAAAATTTATCGTACTCTAATATTATAGTGAGAATTTCCGGCCTCAGATTCAATTTGTAGATATATATATACAAAATTTCCCAACATGTTTTTTCTTTTGGTCATCTTTCATAACATTTTAATAGTAAATAAGTCAGATTTTCTAACACTTGAAACACGACGTCGTCAGAACTGAAATTCGAAAAAGTATATCTTGTAAGTGTTATTTTCAATTATTTTATACTTATGCATCGCAAAAAACATAATAATAATAATAAATAAATAAATTGTACAAACCCCTAATAAATGTGATATCAGATCGACAGCTTTTCATTTCACTTGAAAAAACAGGAGAAATGATTCATTACTTTTTCTTCTTTATATATCTTCGCCATCTTCCTTCACGTATACTACAACCATAACTCCCACAAGCGAAGAAACATAAAGCAAGAAAATAGAACTAAATATCACTTGACAAGACACCATCAACAAAAGTTCGAATTATTGTTACTCTACAATCGACTTCTTGGTCAAAACCCAGAAAAAGTAGTATATGCTAGCAAGACACGGATATGAACTGCTCATATGAAGTCGTCACCCCTAAAATTCTCCAAATCTGGATGAACGCCACCTCCAGGCCTCTGAGAGTTCCTATAGAGGGAAAAGGAGCAAATATAGTATGTGGATGATACATAGAAAACAATCCATTTCTACTGACTCGCTAAGGGAAAGATGGTAGAAATCCTGGGAATCTAGGTTCATCAACATTCTTCAATTGCTAAACTACGATTATGACAAGAATATACCATCGAAACAAAACCCCGTTTCCGGTTTTCATTTAAGAGGCTATTTAGAATTGCTTCTCCCAAATAACAGCAATGTAAAGCAGCCTTGAAATTCAAAAAGACCCAAGGCAACCTCAGTAAACTAAATTATCAAAAATCTAGGTAATACATTACCTGGTGAAGCGATTAGGCTCAAAACCTGGGACACCAGGAGGACCAAATGGATCAAAACGAGCACCTGGTGGTACGCCTCTGTTGCTATAAGTACAAATAGTTAGAGCCAGTAACAGTTTGATTTCAGAGAGCATAACAGAGTGGAGGAGAAGTAAATATAATTTGGGTTCCCATAGGGGGCAAGTTGACGCTTACGGTTGTGGTCTTAGGATACCAGAATGCTGTCCACCAATCCGACCAGCAAAAAGTGGATGGTCTGGTCCTGTTTCAATTAAACGGTGAAAAATTTAAGTTCACAAGGAGTTTTAATGTGCTGAACTTCCAATCAAATAAATAGGAAAAAAGAACTGGATTTATTACCTACATACATGCCACCTCCAATGCCAAAGTCACCCCTGAAACGGTCAATAAAAAGTCCAATAAATTATTGTTAATTATCTGCTATTAACATAAACGGCAAGCCCGAAAATAAATTTGTAATTCAATATAAAATGCAAATACATCAAACTATTCTTGTTACAAAATTAGAAGAGAACTTTTCAAAGCGAATCCAGAGGCAATTTCATAAGAACTGAACCA
Source organism: Centella asiatica (assembly GCA_014636745.2). Classification (NCBI taxonomy): domain Eukaryota; kingdom Viridiplantae; phylum Streptophyta; class Magnoliopsida; order Apiales; family Apiaceae; genus Centella; species Centella asiatica. The sequence goes on from CM025784.1 coordinate 2,966,176, forward strand.
TGGACAGCAATTTTTGAAAAAGGACATATCATGCTACTTCACAATTTATAACTAAAAATGTGCCTAAGAAGAAAAATGTATCACAAATTCTTCCAAGTAGTAATAATAGATCAAAACAAGAAACTATAAGAATTCAACCATGGATGGCAATGCACCTTTGCGGATACATTCCTGCACCAGGCCCAGGAAAGAGATCACTACTGCCGCCAAAAGGATAAGCAGGAGAAACAACTCTACATTGAAAAAAGCACAAATTAGGAAAATTGAAGTCTTCAAAGTGAAAGAAATCTCAACATTTTCATATACAGAGAATGGAGTGTCATTTTTGTATATAGTGAATGCAGTGTACACATTCCTATATACCATGATTGTGGCCACACAAGGTTATTCTTGGCACACAAACACACATATTTATATAACCATACCCACTATTTCTATATCCACAATATTTATGAAAAATTCAACGGTACAGACCGGAAGAACATTCAAAAACATAAGATTTACATAAATTTTCCCACTTTTTTGTGGTGGATAACATAGTTTTTAGCAAAAATCTCTTCAACAGTCCCGAACTATTATCAATTTTGCGCACATTTGATCCACAAATATTTTTTGCATCTTGTTTGGTACAAAAAACTTTTTAAAATATGCGCAATCACGAAATTTTGTTAATCACTTGTTAAATCTAACAGGAAATGTTTGTGCAAGTCAATCATGTAATTTTGAGTCTTTATTTTTTGGAAAAATCCCTTCGTAAAATCTAAAAATGTCTGTGCATGTTGATCCAAATATACAAAATTGATATGATTCTAGAACAATCAAAGACGAAGTAAATACATGAGATAAACTGACCATTTTATCCTTTAAAAATTACATGTAACTCGTATAAATGTATTTTCTGTTAGATTTGACGAAATTTCTTGATTGTGCATATTTTAAAAAGTTTTTTTACCAAACAAGATGCAAAAAATGTTTAGGGACCAAATATGCAAAACTGATATAGTTCAGGTACCGTCGAAACAGTTTTCCCTAGTTTTTAAAAGAGTAAATTATATTTTTCACAGCTAACTATAGACAAAGTTTCACGTTGTACCCTTATCTTTCAAATAAGTTAAATTGCACTATTAAGAAACCCTTCCTATTTCAAGTCCCACACTTTTGGCCAATATTCATTTGTTTTATTTACAAAATTATAGTTTTGTGTTTTCTAGGGATATATTATTAAAGTATATGGTTCAACAAACCTTTGAAAACATAAAATTACCAAGTTCATTGAAAAATTTCAATTAAAAAAGAGAAAATGTGCACTTGAAACTAAAAAATTTCTTAAAGATGCACTATGATACTGTCAGAAAATAAGGCTTCATTCATCTATTAATACAAAAAAAATTGTAATGCTTGATTATATATAGAACCGTTGATGTTATGCATTGCTTATCTGTTGGCTACAAAATACAAACACAATAGCGGTGTAAAGCAATAGCAAAGAAGATACTGAGTAGTGTTAAAAACAAGGTGACAGATCTCCGTATTACAGATATAAAGTAACACGAGAATTTTTGTATTTCGCTTACCCTGAAGGATGAACAGGTTGGGATCCACGAGGTTCAACTTCTCCATCAATAAAGTGGTTTGTATCAACTCCCGATCCTTTATCTTTAGAACTGAATACACAGCATCTCATACCAATTAAAAATATACCCAAAAGAAAAACATTAAAAAATATATATATTTATAAAAAAAATTGAAGATTGCAATAGAACAAATCAAGAAAAACAATCACATAGTTCAATAAAATGGATACCCTGTAAGGAATTCACAAGTTATGGGAGTATGCGGACTTGTGGAGAAACTCTACAAAAGACCTCTCGACATGATGTACTTGGGACTCATTAACTTAAACTTTTAATCAAGGTATATTGCAAATGTAAACGAGTGCCTTGTTGACACGCACACGACGCACCAGCTCCCCGTTTTATTCCCGCACCAATTGGTGTTAGAACAAAGTTAAAAGACAAATTTAACTTGGGACTCATTAACTTGGAGAAACTCTATAAAAGACCTCTCGACATGATGTACTTGGGACTCATTAACTTAAACTTTTAATCAAGGTATATTCCAAATGTAAACGAGTGCCTTGTTGACACGCACACAACGCACCAGCTCCCCGTTTTATTCCTGCGACAATTGGTGTTAGAACAAAGTTAAAAGACAAATTTAACTTGTTGACTGGCATGGGATTCAGTGGCTCATATAAATCATAGCAATCATGAAAGCTCATTTCTAATCTCTCTTTCATTCTTCTCTCTTCTCCTTCTTTTTCTCCCTTCATGGTTTGCTTGTTTATAATTATGGCTTTAATTTTGAAAATGCGGGGCTAAATTTTAATTCTAAGATTGAGGTAACCTGATGGGATTTCGATGATGTTATGACACCTATATTTTCTTGCTAGGAAGCAAGTGTGCAAGTAAGTGCAGGATTGCAAAATTCAAAAAAATGGAGATTCAAGTGCGGCAAGATACATCAGTACACAAAAGTATTAACTAATTGAAATTTTATACATGCTAAATTGCTAATAGAACAAATTCTAGTGTACAACTTCCTCAAACTAAAATTTTGTCATTGAACTTTATAAAATAAACTGAGAGTAAATTAACAAATACAATTAACTTACAATTATATAAAGTTCATTAATTCAGTTTGATTAGTTCATTTACTTCATAATAAAATATATTAAGAAAGGTTATTAATCTTACTAGATTATTTATAGAAAAATAAAAATAAAACAAAATTACTTTACAAAATTAAGTCTCTTCATCTGAGAGAAGGTTGTAGTCGTGGAAGAGTACACTAATAGCATTATTAACAAATGGATAAATAGAGGCAAGTGATGTCTTGATGTAGGACTAGGGTTAGGGAGGGTGAAAAGGGATAACTTGGGTCCAAGAGCCTCTCACAAACATACAAAACTCACAATTCAATTCATAAATATTATTCCATCATCCTGAAAATAATAGATTGCATCACCTTATATAGAATTTCTGAACTTAATGAACAAGAAAAATCCCTAAAATCTCTCTAAGAATCCTAATATGCCTCTACTATAAGAATACTAACATAACTCTACTACTAATACATGTGAAGATATTATTCTATATTCTAATAGTAAATAATAATACTACTAATAATTAAATATAATAGCAATTTATTCCTAAACAATAATACAAATGAAGTAAAAACTAACATTCTAATAACTTGCTCCGCATCATGTGAATTACATTCAAAGTCAAAGCACGAAGCTCAGGTTCAAAAGTCCAAATATGATGCCAGAAGAAGTTGATGAAGAATTCAAACAGTTCAGACACGAAGAAAGACCAAGTCGACAACACTGTAAAACTCAAAGGCGACATTAGAAAAAGGAACAAAGTTGTTGATGGAAGGAGGAGGGAAGATCAATCACATATCTATAAAAGGTTAGTTAAACTCTTTTCTTTTGAAATCGTGGCTGGTAAAAGGAAACAAAGGTTCCATTGTTGTGCTAAAAGAAAAAAACCCTACTTCTCTTCTTCTCAAAATTACATTTACCTTTCACCCCCACACACCTCAAGAGAACCCCGTGCTTAACCCCAACACACCCCATTGAGATCCCAGGGGATAGGCCAAACAATGCATCCTGTATGAATCCTACCACAACCCTGCTGCAACTGCACCCTCGCCGCACCCTGTTTGTCCCACAAGATGGTTTGTAGAAAGGGGTTGAATACAAACCACAAAATTCTTTCAAACTTTGTGAGTTGATTGAATATATTGAATTGAAAGTTGCGAAACTGAATGAATACAATATATCACAAATACTTCTGAACTTTTATTAATCAATGACAGATTACAAAAGCTCACTGGTGTGAATGACCAGCTTCAAACAATCTCTATTGATAATAACAGCCGCACTCTATAAAAAAAAATAATTTTTAGCTTCTCTCAAGTTATGAAAACTTACTACACTATCTGTAAATTGATTACAACTGCTATATAATCTGAGTTAAGATGTGTTCTAAGATGTATATTTTCTCAAATTTGTGTATGCTCAGACCCTCTTTAACTCAGTTGCTCTATGTCTCTATTTATAGACATAGCTCCCTTGTTCTCCAAGCTTTTTCACTGCGTTGCCTCCAAAAATATCTCTAATATCTTTTGGTAATTGCATCTCTATCACATAACTTTTATTTTTCCTTTTTTGCATGACCTTCATTGCACACCAACTTGTTATGTAACATCTCTGGTGTATCAGCACATCAGCTCCCTTATTTTCCTCTTGGATTAGTATGATAAGTTATCTCTGCAGTGAATAACTTATCTCTATTAGCTTTCCTGGTTTTTGATTTGACTAACTTCCATATTTTTCTCCTTCAAGTTTCTATAAGTTATCTTTGCAGCTTTCACACCAACAGCTATATACGTATGTTAGTATATAAGTATGACTTATCTCCATATTTTACTTTATCAGTGTTCAGTGTATAACTTATCTCCTTGAAGCTTCTTTGGTAGCCAATCTTTCCTTATTGGATCACCATCTCTATTTTAATTCCACCATCTTAATCTTGAGTTAGTGGATTTGTGAACTTAGCCATGTATCATCCCATATGTCATTTTTAGTCTTTATCCCCTGATGGACAGTCTCTTGTGCCGAGAAATCCATTCCCTGATGACGAGAAACCTATCCCCTGATGTCGTCCCCTGACGCCAAGAACTTATCCCCCGATGCCAAGAATTTTATCCTCTGACGCCGAAAACTTATATCCCCTAATGCCGAGAGATCTGGTGATAGGTAAATGACTTTGGCTTTAATCAAATCTTCTTAAGGCTACTTAAATGCAATAGGGAGTCTTTGTCTTAGTCTCTAGTAGCTTCAACATTAGTTTATGATAGTGCAAATCTTAGTCTCCGACAGACTAAAATTTTAGTCTCTGACAGGCTAATTTTTCTTGGTCTCCGACAAGCCAAATTATAATCTCCGATAAGCTAATTTTCTTAGTCTCTGACAGACTATCTCTTAGTCTCCGATAGGCTTAATTCCTTAGTCTCTTACAGACTAACTCTTAGTCTCTAATAGGCTAAATTTTAGTTTCCGATGGACAAAAACTTAGTTTTCAATATGCTAATTTTGCTTGATCAACTTTGACTTTTGTTGAACTCCCCAAACGCATTCCTTATAGCCTTTGATGCTTTCCTACAGTCTCTGATGATAGTTTTTGATACAACACTACTGCAGGTACTTGTACAATTACAAAATCTAACAATTCTAAATATGTTTTGAAAAAACTGGGAATAGCAACTTTAGAGGAATTATTAGTTGTGGAAGTTGTGTTCAAGGTGGAAGGAAGTTGAGTGGAAGATTTAGTTTCATATATTTTGGCTTGTTTGTAGGCTTGCTCATAATTTTTGGGATTCACCAACTTCACCATTTTTTGTGTGTTTTCTTCCGGCCCATTGATAAAGTTTTTAGTAAAATACTGTCAGTTGGGAAATTTCTCCAACATCAAACCCCCTACACTTTTCAAACTCATCATAACACTCAGTGAGTGTAAAAGTTTGTTTCAACTCCTTGAATTTGCCATATATGTGAGGAAAAACAAATCATAATGTTATGCGGTAGTATTTAGGGTAGGGAGCACAATGGTTATTGTAGTCACAAGAGTAGGGTATTTTTATTTACTTGTTTTGTCTTATTCTAACAAGTACTATAAATAGTAGTGGAATGTAATTACTAATGGAACTTGAAATGTCTACTATTAACAAAAACTCCAACACTTTTGAAAAACCTAAATCCTCCTTGTTGACATACCCCAAACAAATCAACCCTACTTATGCTAAAACCAGATTTCTAACAGCAGCACAAAGGGAGGAAACGAAGGCTAAAGGCTTATGCTTCTACTGCGATGACAAACATCACCCTGGTAGTGACCCAAGAAACCCCAATTTTTTATTTTTGATGATGGTGAGTGATGAGTTTGAATAAGAGGCTTGACCAATTTATGACGAGGAATGTGCAATGGAAGAGTGCCTCGAACATGTCACTCTTGACCATCTAGAGGCCCAGGGGCCTTAATCATGACTGGGCAGCAACAATTAACTATTTTAATCGATGGAGGCAGCACCTTAAGTTTCCTAAGTGAAGTCATAGCTAGGAACACCAAAACAAATTACAATTAAAGGAGCCATTTACGATGACACTTCAAATGGATCAAGCTTGACTGTTACGGAATGGGTACCTGCCAAAAGTTGGGAGGTACATGGGTACCACTTCACTTCTCCCCAATGTTCTAAAAGTCTTTGCCTAGTCCAATTAGTCTCCCGTCTAGGCGTGAGGTGCTCCATCGCCTAGCACTGCTTGGCATCTAACTCCACCTAATCCTCGCCTAATTCTGACTAATCCCATATAATACTCGTCTAGGCGCTCTCTTCACCACCTAAATTCGCCTAACGTCTTTTATAACACTGCTTCTCCCGTATGGATTATTCCTATGCATAAATAAGCTTTAATCTTAGGTATCAGGCTCAAGGAATTGGGCCATAGAAGCTGATTATCAAAATCTCACCATGTCTTTTAAGGATGTTGGAGGTCTCTTAATTCAGTTGCAGTGCAGCCAAGCAGTGGGAAAGAAAGGCAAATAAGTCAACTCTCTTTCTGCTGCAATTTCACAGTTGATTTTGCAAATTCTAGAAAGTTATGAAGATGATCAAGAAATTTTCGAGATTTTGACAGAGGTGGCCATCACAAAGATGGGACCAAAGGAGTATGAATTAAGCAACGGTCTCTTGCTTTTTAGAGGGAAATGAATGATATGACCGAAAGGGGGCTACAAAAATTCACGGATAGAGCAACTGCTAAGAAAATTGGGCAATACTTCTATTGGTTTGGCCTGCACAAAGAATCATCTCTTGGGTGGCAGAATGCAGTGTTTGCCAACAAAATAAGGGAGATAATGTACATCCACCAGGCCTAATTGAACCCCTAAATACACCAAATGAAGCTTGGAATTACATAGCAATGGACTTTATCACAGGGCTGCCTAATTCCAAAGGATTTAAGGTAATATGGGTAATTACCGAAAGTTTTAGTAAGTATACCCACTTCATTGCTCTTTCTCACCCTATCACTTCTACAAGTTTAGCTCAAATATTATTGAACAAGTTTACAGGTTGCATGGATTGCCAAGCACTATAGTGAGTGATAGAGACTCACTGTTCTTTGAGTGAGTTTTGGCAAAAATTATTTCAACTAGTAGGAACCCGGCTTCACATGGACACTGCATACCACCCTCCAAGTGAGGATAGCACCGAAAGAATTGAGCAATATTTAAGATGTGTAACCAGTTAAGCCCCCACTGTTAAGTCAAGCCCCTAAACAATGGGTGAATTGGCTCCCTTCAACTGAGTGGTGGTTTAACACTACATATCATACTACCCCACAGACTACACCTTATCAGGTTTTGTATGGAACAGAACCTAGAAATCTCAATCTGGAATTGAGGAAAGCAACTACACTAGGAACCTTGGAGGAGATGCTTCAAGAAAAGCAAGAATGGTTTGGAATTATTAAGGAGAATCTTCACAAGGCTCAGCAAAGAATGAAGAAGTTTGCTGACACAAAAAGAACTGAGAGCGAATTTGCAAAAGGGGACCTAGTATACCATAAGTTGCAGCCATATAGGCAATGTTCAGTGGCCGTGAGAAAGAACCTCAAACTTGCCTCAAAGTTTTATGGTCCCTTCACAGTTTTGGAGAAGCTTGGGACAGTGGCATACAAGTTGGAACTTCCGGAAACATCCAAAATCCACCCAGCATTCCATGTCTAGCAGCTTAAGCAACATGTCGGATCGGCCCCTGTGAAGAAGCAAATGTCCCCTACCAACAACTTTGGACCCCTGTGAATTTTAGAATGAAGAAGAGTTTTCAGGAATCACAGGGAGGTTTACCAATACCTCATCCAGTGGAGAGGAAGCAGTAAAGAAGAAGCTAATGGGAGGATGAAGAGAGCTTGAAGCTTAATATTCCAGAATTTGATTTAGATTCATGAGGACATGAATCATTTCGAGAGGGGAGTAATGTCAGGAAAAAGAAAAGCAAATCATAATGTTATGCAGTAGTTTTTAGAGTAGGGAGCACAGTAGTTATTGTAGTCACAAGAGTAGGGTACTTTATTTACTTGTTTTGTTATACTCTAATTACCATAGTAGTGGAATGTAATGGCTGGGTATGAATGGATAATTATAATTACAGGCATCACCTAGGTGATTCCCTCCCATCTTTTTTTCTATCTTTCTCTCTATAACAAACTTCTTCTCTTTTCTCATCATATTTCTTTCTCCCTCATCCTTTCTCTCTCTATCTCTTCCTATTTTCTGTCTCCCCTGGTAAAACCCTAATTTGTCAAGCCTCTGGCATGACATTAAAGCTGCTTGAGCAAAGCTACCAGCTCTTGCAGCTAATGGAACTTTTGCCATTGCACCTCTGATTGACATTGACATTGCACCTCTTAGAATTTTGAAGGAAAGGCAGATTTACAGAGGAAGCAAGATAGATTACCAGTATTTGGTGCAGTGGGAGAATGGAAGACTGGAAAATGAAACCTGGAAAGACGAAGATCTGCTTAGATGTCACTATCCAAACTTACTACCATATCCATGAGGGCATGGATATTTCAAGGGGACGGGTTTGTCAAGAATAAGGCTCTAAGTCTAAGCCAAGTTGCTGTAGCTAGTAATATGTGGTGTAGGATAGGAGTGTTGGGCGAAGGATAAGCTATTGCTATAAATAGAACATTGTAATGCTTAATTTGTAAGCTGAGTGAAATGAAATAAGTTTTCCCTCTCAACTTTCTCTCTCTAGCTCTGTCTACTCCCTTCTTTCTCTCTCTCTCTCTCATTAGTTCTTCAGTTTCTCGCTTTAGATTCTCTCATAACCTCTTCTCTTTGATTGTTTGATCAAGTCAGGCCTGACAGTTTCCAAGGATATATACGAGTACGCTGTTGACAGGCCAAGGCACACCTGCTCCCTGATTCTTCCCAACAGACCCCACAATAGATTTACCGAGAAATCAATAGCAGCTAATGAGAAAGGAGTATGTAGCTAAGATGAAGAGAGGAATAAAAACTACTGCCTCCATTTCTAAGTGTGAGATCAAATTTGGTCTTCTAAAGTTAACTCAACACGTTTTCTAGTTCAATATTTTATTGAATATCATGTGAAATTCAAGACAGTAAAATTTGTAAATGGTATTATTCAATGAATATGTTACCATATTTATAATTGTGTTGACTAAAATGATAATGATCTACACAAATTTTGATTAAAAGCAGGCTAATTTGGCATCAAAAAGTCAAATTAATCTTATATACTAGAACCAAAAAGGATTAATAGTTAATGCAAAAGTAACTTCTACCAAACATTCTAAGTTCAATTTAACATTCAATATATACGACGGAATAAATAACAAGGTAACCAAACGCAGAAAGGAACAGAAACTGAAAGGAGCTGGGTAGGTTTCTAATATGTTGAAAAAATGCCGAACAGGCTAGTTAATCACAATATAGTTGAGGGTGAATCTTAATTTTCACACTAAATTAAAAGACAGGAACCTATAATTAATCCAACCAATTTGCTTAAAAATAACTACAAACAACGTTACCTCGATGGCTTAGTCCTTGGATTAGACCTTGAAGGGCCAGTCAATTTGCCCAAAATTTCTTTTTTAACACAGGTAACCAGCTTCCCTAAATTCTTGTACTGCGTATTATAACTAGTACCTCCATTCTCCACAACATACTCCGGAACACTGCAAATAAAGCCCAACTCATCTCACACACAATAGATAAACACATTTAAAGAAGAAAGAAACATGTATAAAATCATATTCCTTATACACAAGAATCAAAACGTAAATCCCTACTTGATTTCGAGATGTGTAGGCTCAGAATCCCCGCCCCTCAAAGCATCAACGTACAATTTATCGTTCATGGAGACGGACTTGACCAAAACCTTTTTTGAACCATTTTCAGGATTTGAGTATACAAATGCATAATTATCCTCAAATTGATCCCATCCATCAACACTCACCTCATCTAATCAACAAAAATAAAAAGCAAACCAAAATTTGAAACGAATTACATCAAATTTGTACTACGAATAAAAAAAAAGTTGAATTGACTTCATATGAAATAATACCGGTGGAAGGAGAGGTGAGGGCATCGTCGGCGAAGGCAGGATGGCCGGTGGCGGTGAGAACGTAGCCGGCGGCCAGAAAGGAGGCATGGATGGCGAAGGTAACTTTGTCGTGTGGGCTTCGAAAACTGGGCCGAGAAGCCCTAATTACGGCCATTACAGTTTGTTCTGTCGCCATTGCTGATTTCGATAATAAGGAAAGATTCACAGGATTTGTAACTGAAAGATTGGAGAAACGAGAGAAGAGGAAGAGGAAGAAGAAGAAAGTTGTAATTGCAGGAGTTTGTACTTATGAGTCGTCACTTCGATCAACTTGGCAAGTCACTAGTAAGCAACACAAGCGATTGATTTCTTGCGAAGAAAGAAAACAATCATTCGATTTTAGTTCGAATCCATTTTTAGGGTATTGCATATCTTCTCTATTAATTAATTAAGGTTTTCAAACTAATTTGTCTTTGTTAATTAAGGCACGACAATTTTACATGAATCTGTTAACACTTTATTTACTCTGATTTTAATAAAATTAAGGTAAAATATGAGATTTATCATCTTATTTTATTTAACTTCGATTCTGACCCGCTTATATATAAAATATATTTTCTAAAAAATATATATAAAAAAAATAAATGAAAAAAATAAATAAATCAAATTTAAAAAAATAATTGAGATAAAAGGACAAAATCGAAGCGAATTGGTAAAAACGTTAACGAAGCGGACGGGTTTGAAATACTATACATATTTACCGGATATAATTTGGGAATGATTCTTCTATCTTATACTCATCCTATTGTCATGTCTACCTTTGGCCATTAAAAAAAACTAATTTGTCTCTATTATTAGAAAAATTAACTTGACAATTATGTAACATCAACAAAAAAAATTTTAAAAAATGCAAAATCACAAATTCGGGCTCCACTCAAGAACATGTAGAATAAATGTTCCTAACTCCTCTCTCATTACCTTAAATTAGTTACTTTTCTTCCATCAACATATCAAATTACTAGATAACGAAGTAAGAGATCAAGAAGACTGAAAAAAAATCAATTAGTTTCTCACATATTCTATATTTCATAAATTATTTATTTAATTAAAATTTTTATTTTTATTATTAATAATTGATAATTAAAGTATAGATTGCCCTCGCATTGTGTGTGCCTTGCCTAATAAAATAGTAACAATTTAAAAATTAAACTCGTTTTAGCGATTCAATCGCCTCTTCTTGACAATTTTTGTTTCGAGTTTTTTTTTGGGTGGGGGAACGATAGTATAGCCACTGAAACTGTGCTTCATTTTTAATTTGATTACTCAAGTTAAATTTTTTTTGGTTCAGTCACTGAACCAATACTAAATTTTCAATCAAGCTAATCTGGATTAATTTCTTAAAAATATCACTCGAAACCACCGACTTTGATTGCCTTTGCTGGTATTACATAACATTCACTGGCATCACATGACATAAATGTACAATTTTAATATGATTTAGCAAAGTAATCGATGCTTATGAGAGATTTTATATAACAACTGATCCACAAAATCGCCAATTACAATATTGTGTCACCTAAAAACTTGTATATTATGTCATATAAGACTAAAAATAAAAGTCAAGTTGACAATTCAAGTAAAAATTTTCAAAAATTTGGCAACAATCAACTTAATTGAAAATTTATTTTTACTTCAATAACTAAAATGAAATTATTTCGAGTCGAGTAACCAAATGAAAAATGAGACATGAGTTCAGTATTTGAATATTCATTTCTTCTGAATTATTTTTCATGTGGATCACTTTTATGCATATCTATGTGACAGAGAGTCACCCCAACCCTGCATAACTTGTCCAGGATGGAAGTTTAAGTTGGCCTACGTAGACAGCCTTCACGGTCTATGTAGACAACCTGCTTGGTCCTAACTGGCCCTGACTTCACCACCAAGTCAGGTTATATCTCCCGACTTTAATTATAACCTCAGGCTTGCCTATTAGTTAAGCAGTCAAATATAAGTGAGGTTGTTACATGAACGTTGCAAGTAGTTTCGAAGTTCGAGTAGTGCCACCACAATCTCTGTTGCCCCATGATATTTCGCAACCATCCATGATATTTGAAACCATTACTGCCGTATGTGTCACACACGATCGACTCCGTGTCATTATAAATTCGAGGTAAGTGTTTCAGTCTCTACGCAACTACACACTCCTTCTAGTCACCATAGCTCTCTATCTCAACTTATAACATTCATTAACGCTTGCTGACATTCTCACTAGAGGCGGATCACAAAGGCCACCCTCCACCATCCGTTCATTTGCAGGTACTCCGATGCACCATCCGACCGGCTACGAACTCTAGTCGTGGTGCCCCTGAATTCAGATAAGCTTAAATACTCGACCCGAGGGTGACGACAATTGACAATCATTAATCTTTCATGCATAACTTATAATTCAATGAATTCCAAAATACAAACAAGTACTTAAAGTTGTTACATCACAGTGAAAGAGTCCATAAGTTTGCTTACTACATTACAAAAGTTATACTACATTTATTTACGATAAAGTGACCTAACACTAACTAATCCTTTGCAACCTCGAGATCACACTGATCATCTCATTAGGTCTTTACCTTTTCCCAATGGTCCCTCTTCACCACTTGCCCCTCAAAAGGTTAGTTGAAGAATGAGATATAAAAAGCACAGTAAGCATATATTTACCGACAAACGCTAGGGGGTCAAGTCAAAGGATGATAGTTTAACAATTCAAATTATAAAGAGGTCGTCAAACGTACAAGCATGATCATAAAAGCTCAACAAAAGACAAAAGTGACTCACCAAGTCATTAGACATTCATCAATCATAAATCTCACAAGTTGGATATCCGATCATTAGACAAATTTAGTCCAAAGATCATCAATCGACAATAATACGCATATTATTTAATGAGTTGTCTAACTTAGTAGGATTATCAAAATAATAAATATTCATCAATCGACAATAATATCATAATCAGAATGATAATCACAACAATTTCAGATTCAACAAACATAAATCATCAAGGTAAATTTCTCACAAAGCAACCAACGAAACTATATTGATTGCATATAAAGTGTCAAGCATACGTAACGAACAAGTTACGTATAAGAATGAATACTACCATGCTCAAAGAAATAAAGAACAATTATGTAGTTACAAAAACCGATGCTGCCACACTTTGAGTCTTGCTTTAATCGCCTGTAAATACCTATATTAGTAACTCTTGAGATCCTAATATTTTAATTTTTATCATATTTCAATATTTTAAAGGTGATTATAAATATTTTTGTTATTTAAGCAAAAATCCTTTCCCGCATTGTCCGAATTTTACCTATAACATCACTTAGCACTGGTTTTCTAACTTTTAAATCTCAAACTACCCAAAATTATTTTTACAACATTGTTGTACCATCGAATAGTTTCTCGCATGATTCTGCAAGGTTTATGTTATTACCGGATGAGTATTTGTAGAAGGGGTTGAATACAAATTTCAGATTTCTAGTTCAATATAAAAATCACAATATAATCTGTAAATTAATTGCGAAATTATAGTTACAATAGATTATATCAATCAATAAAAAATGACTTTTATTGATTTTGATTCTAAAATACAATATGGTAATCAGAAACTATTGATACCATACCAACTTTTTGAATATGTTCAGTGATGAGCAACTGCAAACCTAAAAAATAATTTCTAGCTACTCAAGTTAAAAACTTGCTTCTCAAGTTCTAAGAACTTACTTCTCTGTATCTCTCAATATCTAACTTTCTGTATATTTGATACAGCTGCTTTCTCTGTAAATCAATTATAACTTCTTTCTATGAATTGATTCTTTTTATCTCTCGAGATGTGTATTCTTGCTATGATTTGTATTCTGATATATATATATATATATATATATATATATATATACAACTTCATTCTTCAATCTGTTCACAGGTGAACAACTACGTTATTACCTTTATGAAAAATATCTCTGTCTTGGTACTTGTAATAACTCTGTTACATAATGTCTCTGTTACATAATCTTTATGTTACGTTATCTCTATTATGTAATGTCTCTGGTATGTAATCTCTCTGTATTAGACCAGCTTTTTGTTGTTCCCAGGTGAACAACTACGTTATTATCTTTTTGAAGAATAGCTTTGTCTTGGTACTTGTAATAACTCTGTTACATAATATCTCTGTTACAAAATCTCTTTGTTATGTTAGCTTTGTTGTATAACGTCTCTGCTACGTTATCTCTCTATATTTAACCGGCTTCCTTTTTAACTTCAGAACCCTAATCGACTTAGGACTCTACAGCATTCCAGTCAGTCATACGTCATCTTCAATATCCACTGATATCTCGGTATCTGTTGATGAAAAACTTTATCTGTTGATAAACAAATTATCCTCTGATGACCATTTATTCTCTAATGCAGATTATCTGTCGATGAACATTTATCTATCGATGGTCATTATCTGCAAATGAATAACTTTATCCTTTGATGCAGTTTATCTGCCGATGGTCATTATCTGCTGAGGAAGAACCTTATCCTCTGATGTCCATTTATCCTCTAATGCAGATTATCTATCGATGGTCATTATCTGCTAATGACCAACTTATTGCAAACAAACTTTGTCATCTAGTAGCCATTTAAACTTTGTTACAGAATATCCTCCGATGAACATGTTTCTATAGAATATCTTTATCTTTTACAGCATAATATCCTTTTATGAACACATATTGTTTTCCCAGTGAGATGGCCTAGAACTTGTAGAAGGGGGGTTGAATACAAGTTCTTGCAACTTTTTCGAATTCCTGTTCTTTAAGAAATTAAATTTCTGCGGAATATAAAGAACAAGATCAAAACTCTATAAACAATTGCTTTTATTGATTTAACAATTTATTACAAGTTTTCTAACAATCAAAACAAGCTTTGATCGTCAGCTTCTATTCTGTGTATATAAAATACAACACTTTCAATTCTCTCTCTCTATACACATTTTTCGCTTCGTATTTCTGTTCTGTAATTTATAATTATAGCTTCTAAAACTAAGTTATCAAAATCCTAGCTTCCTAATTCAAATCAAATACAATCTTTCCAATTGAAAGATTTCTAACAAGTTTCCTTGTCAGCTACGTCTTCAACAAAGTCTACGTGTTCATGGAAGACTTTCCTTCTTTGATTTGAACTTTAACTCCATCAGTGATTAAGTCTTCGACTAATCTCCGATAGCTTCTTTAATTAGTCCCTGATCACTTCGAGTAATCTCCGATGCTTTACAACGTGTAATCTCTGATGCTTTACTTCGTGTAATCTCCGATGCTTTGGCTTTAGTCTCTGGTGATGTCAGCTTTTAATCTCCGAGGTATTGTTTTAATCTCTGATGACGTCAGCATTAATCTCTGACTCTTTAGTTACAATCCCCGATGACGTAAGCTTTAATCTCCGATGACCAATCCTTCAATCTCTGATGAACAAAACATTTTAATCTCCGATGAAGGATTCTTCAATCTCCGATGGGCAAAGTCCAATCTCTGATGAACAAAACTTTATTCTCTGATGGACTTTTCCCTTAATCTCCGACAAGCCAAAATCAATCTCCGAAGGACTAATTAACTTAAACAACTTGTTGAACAAACTCAACAAGTATTCCAGCAGTACATACAAAAGTAATGAACCTATCTCTTTATTATAATGACTAATTTACAAACAAGAGATACTACTGCTAGCTACAAAACTAAAGTGTTACAAACCAACACTTTTCTGTACATTTGTATTTCTAAGTATTCTAAAGACAATCATCATCAAATGTTTATAAAACCTAACACATATCCACCGAGGCATGGATTTATCCTTTGTTAGGTATAATAATGTTGATGATGATATAAGAATTATTTATTAACTGTGCATTTGTAAATACTCAACATATGTTATAAGGCTTAGTATTTTTGTACAAATAAGCATACAGTGATGGACAACTCAGTTTATCTGAAGATAATCTTAACTGCACTAGATAAGTCATCAAGGGATATCTCAAGAGCTTGTTAGTGTCAGAGAATATCTGGTTGCATTTAATGTTCAAGTATTTTGCACAATCAAGTATTCAAGAAAAGACCAAAAGTAGTATTAGTGATTAAAGGCGTAAGTATTTGAAAAGACATCAATGGATAAACTCGTCAAGGGATAGCTTAAATACTACGTCAGGGGATGTCGTCAGTGGATAAATTTATCAGGAGATACTAACAGGGAATGTCATCAGTGGATAACTTGACTGTCAGGGAATACTATCCGAAAATAGCTTGACCGTCAGGGGATATCATCAAGGCATACCATCAGCAGTCGAGTCTGTTAGGGGATATCATCAGGGGATAACTTGAACACTGTATCGACAGATGACATCAGTGGATAATATTAGGTTTTAACATCAGGGGATCAAGAAACACTGATCTAACTCTACATCAGAGATTATCATTAGTGGATATTGAAACACTGATCAAGTTTACATCAGGGCTTGTCATCAGGAGATTCAGAAACACTGATAAAGTCAACATCATAGGGTAGTTAAGACCTAATCCACATGTCATCAGGGCTTAAAAGATGCACTGATACTTGGCAAAAAAGCAAGAGGTATAACTGAGAAGATATTCCTTGAAACATGGTGGTCCAATAACAACTTTTACACTAGAAACACATGGAGAAAAGGGATTGAAATAGAAGCAACAATAGCCAATAGCAGTCTCACACATGTATTTTCCAAAGGAAAATGACAGAACATACTACGGCTACGTTAAAAAAGAAGCAAGACAAGCACATGTGTTCTATCCCTATTCTCCTATATATAAAAGAGTTGTTATACACTACCAAAGAAGGATGTGAGAAAAATATACAAGATATTGAAAACATTTAGAAATATCTCAATCATCAACACACATTGGAGAAAATTTTTGTAATAGTTCTTGAGAGAAACTGTAGCTAGTGGGTGAAACAAGAAGCTGTATTCATTTACATATTTGTAGTTGTTTAATCGCTTTGTGATTATACAGATTCCCAAAAAAACCCAAGTTATAATACAACTATTTTAACTTGAAATATTTGTTTGTTCGTTTTAATTTCGGTAAAGTTTTTTCTAAATATTGCAGCTATTCTAGTTTGTGTTTATTAAGTCTTAATCGCTCTCAAATCTCTCTAAAACAAAATTTTCTCTCTCTAAAATTTCTGCCTAAATCATCGTCTTCCGTCCTAAAACCACCATTTCCTCTGTCAACATACAACAAGATGGCAAACTAGAATGATAAAATTGAGTCCGAGTCGATTGTTGATTTAGACTCCTTTGTTGATGATCAACAAGATCTTGATACCCTTGAAGTTATTATGTTGATGCAGAACAGTAGGATCCGATATGTGATCTTTGTTGACTGCCCTATTTTTGAGGAAGTGATAAGGGAATTTTGTCAGGGTGTACAAGTAAGAGACAACACCATCTCTGGGCGAGTCAACAGATAACAAGTCTCCATTACAACAACAAGCATTAGGGATGTACTCTAGATGACAAGTCAGGGCTTGCTGCCCCCACCTACACTAGTTCCTGCTGTACTAGAAGACCTTGGGTATATCAGAAATCACAGCACCAAGAAGAGAAAGGATTTCTTGAAGAAATGAGATTTCTTCATGGATATCCTCCATAAAACCTTGTTGTGCAAATTCACTTCACAAGATGAGGCATCAATAAAGGTCATCTCCCTTGTACCCCTGCTGAAGACTGAGTAGTAAATCAACTGGGCCCAGATTTTCTTTGATTTTTTCAAAGAATTTTTCTCCAGCAAGAAGAAAACCAAGATTCGACACGGACGAACTCTATCCCTACTACTAAGGGGAATTCTTGGAGACCACTTCCCAACAGGGACCAAATCAAAAAAGTTGCCCAAAAGCAAGATAATTACCCTCTCTATTTTGCGCAATTACGAATGCAGCCCTGCTGCCCTAGCGAAAGCTGCTACTGAAAGAAGAACGAAGAAAGCAGCAGATTATTCTGAGGACCTTACTGGGAAACAATAGGATGTTCAACATCCTGCTGAGGAACAACCATCTACTGTAACAGTCCCTGCTATCCAAATCAAACCTAGCAAGAAAAGACGAGATGCCACTCGAATACAGTGGCCTAAAAAGAAAACTAAGACAGTTGTTGCTGATCCTGATTTTGATCCAGCCACCCTCAACTTCGAGGAAATGGAGATATATGATTTCTTTATGGAATTATATGATGAAGATGTTGCTACCCAGGTCATTGCTCAGGGGGGATTTGACGTTGAGCCCCCTACTGATGATGAGTAAGAACAAGACCAACAGGAAATTCCATTTGTTGTCCCCATCACTACCGTATCAGCAGAGGATGAACTTTTCAAGGAAATCGATAACTATCATCCTGCTGCTAAGTCACCAATGGTTCCTGCTGCTACTTCGAAAAGTTCCTTTGATGAACTTTTCAAGCAAATTAATGCAGTTACGAAGGAAGTCCTTGCTAATGACCAACCTACTCCAATTGTTGAACTTCCATCAGCAAGTGATGCCACCACCCACACTGAATTAGTCAGCATCACTGAGATTCTAGAGCTTATTGACACACCAGATAGTGTCACAGGCCCAGAGGCAAAGGAAGATGTTGCTGATGTGATAATTACTGGAGAACAGCAGCATACCAATTTATGTTTTACTGACCTGATCAAACCTGAGCCGATCATAAAGGAATTTGAAAATGATCAGTCAACAGAGACTCCAACCCCAACCACCAAACCTCATGCTGCTCGACGCCTTGTCCTACCTCCCTTTGCTATTCGAGCTGTTTAACCATCCAAAAGAAAACATATTGCTGTAAAAGGGAAGGGCAAAGCCAAGAAAACTATAGAGTCCAGCAGCAGTGACTCTAACAACAGCTCTGATGAAGTTCCTGCTAAAAGAAGAATGGAACAAAAATCAAAAGAACTCATCAAAGCCTTGCTGATAGAAGATGTAGAACAAGCTAGCTTGGATCCCAAGGTATACCTTGCTGAACAAATTCTCGAAAGCCCTAGCCGTCTTTCACCAGCACTGGTATTTGTTGAGGGGAACCTACTGAAGAAGAAGAGATCACCATTCTCCCTACTTTCGGGGATGCTACTGAGGGGGAGCAGGTCATACCTAAAGAATCTCCTAAAGAAAGAATGGCCAAGGTTGTTGCTGCTGCTATCAGGATGGTCAAGAAAGATCTCACCGAGGACAATAACTCTGAACTTCAGAATGACTACTACCTCTTTTAGTACAATCTTGATTTCATAGTAAGGCACTTCAGATGCATCATGCTAAAACACCTCAAAGAGATGGGTTTTGATGCACCCGTCCGACACACCTCATACTACATCAGGGCTGAAAAGGAAATTGTGCTCTATGAGCATTTCCTAGAACAGTTGGTCAGTCAAAGAGCCAAGGGCATTCATGTTGACAACATAAATAGCATATATGGGACTTCGGCGATCCAGAGAAGAGACCTCCAAGAAGAAATCATTTCCTCTGAAGCCTCAACAAGGAGCAGACGATTATGGCTTGGACTAAACGATGATTTCTTCTCATACATACTCCCTGCTGACCTCCTACTCTTCATGCCCATGCTTCATGCCTACTGGTGTGGAATGGGGACGCGCACCATTTCAGATTCCTTCAGAAGGGTCCCAAATTACCTTGCATTCATTAAAAAACCATGGAAAGCTATTTGGAACATGATCACATCAACTCCTTACTTTGATTGAACAGTAGCCAGCTTTGTTAGTAGGTTTCACATTGACATGCGCCAACATAAATTTCTTGTGATCCCTACTGCCAACCACCCTGCTGTTGAAAATTATGTTGATCCTATTGATCCCTCTATAGAAGATTTTTCTTGTACACGCCACAAAGTCTACATTCGCTCCAAATCTGATGTTCCAGTCAGGCTTAAGGACTTTTATCCTTCCAAGCCTCCCTCTGTTGCATCTAAGCCTACCAAGTCAGCTCGCTCGCACTCCAAGTTAACCAAGAAAAGGCTTGTTGAACTTGACTCCAAAATGGACAAAGTCTTGGTTAGTCTCAACACACAGCCTGTTGAATCTGTACAAAGTTCCAAGGCTCCTCCTGCTGCTTCTGATCTTGAAGACCGAATTACCAAAATTGAGCGTAAGTAGGTTCAGATCTTGCTCACCCTCAACAAGCTGATTGAATTTCTCCCTCTCATAGCAGATGATATCAAAAAGGGGGAAAAAGATCAAGATGCACAACAACAACAACAAGATCAAGCCTTGACTCCTACTCCTGTTCCTACCCTTGTTGCGACTCCTAACTACTTGTGAGTATAAAAGATTCTGAATCCAAAATCAAGCAGTACAAGTTGAAAATGAAAAGACTCAGAGATCAACAAAATGAAAGGGAGTACAATTGCAAGAAGGAAAGGATGGAAATAAGGAAGCAAGAAAAGGAAGCCCTAAGAAGAGAGAGGGAGGAGGCTGAAGAAAGAAGAAGGGTAGAGCTATTGAAGTTTGGCATGGAAGAACAGTAAGAGTCTGAAGGATCTGCGGATAGTGAAGATAAGAAAGAATAGCATTTTAATTTCCTTGTTGTCTTTCATTTTAATTTATTTTCATTTTCATTTATTCTTGTACCTCAATTATTTTTATTAATGAAATAAAACATATCTTGTTGCTTGTTGAGGTGATCAAAATAACTTGTTTTGACATCATTAATTAGGGGGAGATTGTTGTTGCACCCCTGCTTATATTACTATTGTTGAAAAGAATTATTTTTACTATTATAAAAATTGATGATGTAATATAGTCATTGCTTTGATGATGTAATATAGTCATTGCTTATATGATGTAAAAGGACTTAAAATATTCAACTTGTTAGGTGAATATATTTTGCTATAGTTAAGCAAGAATTTTGATCACAAATGAAGACTCTACTCATCGATCAGGAATGATGCTGAAGATGTTAAGAAACTTTCCAAGGACAGCCCTGCTTATAATATAAACAAGCAAGGACTGATATAGCAAGATCCCTTACCTCGGTCTAAGCAAGATTGTCAAAAAAAGACCCTACCTTTTGTCTTGCATAGTCAACTTCTAGATAGTTTTTCAAAAAACACTAGAAGACAAAATAACAACTATCTTTTTGAACTAAGCAAGGAACAACTATAAATGTATAAGTCACTATCAAGATAGTACAACTCCAATGGATCTATTTCAAATTCTCAACGGATAGATTTTTGGAGTAATATAAATAGGAGTCATAAATTTCATTTCTGATAACTGAACAACCTAGAAATTGCTCTGACAACCTGACATATTAAAAGTCTAGCAAGACACAATCTTTTACTTGAACAAGTGTTATCTAATCTGCTCAACAAGGAGCTTACTACTTAGAGATAGCAAGCAAGATATTTTATCTACTATTAGTTTGTTTGACTCAGTCTGGTCTAAGTGATCTATTGTATATTGTTCTGTGGACTAAATGTCCTGTTATATATTGTTTTGTGTGAACATTCTTAGTGAGTGTCTTCTCAAGTAAAGAGAAGAAGAGTGGAGTAGGCTTAGACTGAACCATTATAAAAATTCTCTTGCTCACTTTAGTTTGTCGTTTATCTTTTACATTGTTTATTTCATTTATCCCTGCTCTGCTCAGTCTCTACTAAACTCATTTAGCAAAGACTTACTGAACTTGCTGCCTCAAGCCATTGGTTTAAAAACTAAGGGGTTCGTTGCTAAAACCCCCGATACTATCTCTTTTCTAAATATAAAAAGCTTTTTATTAAGTAAGAAGTGTTTTAAACTACAAATTTTATAATCAAGACTTAAATTTAAAATTAAATAAAAACACTATTCAACCCCCTTTCTAGTATTTTTTCCTTTGGGACCTAACACTACTGAAAATCAATTAACAGATGTTTTTACAAAACCCTTGGATGAAAATCATTTTAACAAACTAATAAGTGAATTAGGCATGCTAAATTTAGAGTAAGAGACTGTTGTACTAACTTTTTCTCTTAAGCAAAGATATAAGTCTTTAGCAATAAAATGAACTCTCTACTCAGGTAAAGGAAAAGATCCTGCAGGAAACTAAGCAATTCTTTTCAATGTTGTTGTGTCAATTAACTTTATCTTGCTGAAATCTAACAAAAAGGAGAAACCTCGAATATGTTGCTGATGGACTGTCTCTGCTAATGAAGGTTACCTATTGACCTTGAGCAGCATTCATCAATGTTGTTGTCTCAATCTACATCGATCCAGTTGTAATTTTGACAGGGGGGGGGGGGGGGGGGGACTCCTCAACAAAAGTGCTGTTTCAGAAACTAACTCCAAGACCTTGCTTATACTGTAAGCAAAGGATGTTCTTGTTGCTTACAAATTCACACTCTTTGCTCACTTCTGGCTCCCAAGAGAGAAATTCATCAAGACTATAAGACCAGCAAGGATATATTTGCCTACTGTCTATAAGCAGGATATGTTTCAACTGTTGAATCCTATCAACCCTTGATAAAACCTTAGCACCAGCAAAGACATGCAACAACATCTTATTGACATTTGATTGACCCATTAGAAAATGACGTCATCCCGTCTTTTACAGTCGTAAAAATAGCCCATAGTTACTTTAGCCCAATTATCTCTCTCCTCATTTAATGTCACTCTTTCCCATTATCTATATACGGCTGCTGTTTTTTCGGTAATTAATTCTCACTACTACTCATATATTTTTCTCCTACTAACTACTCCACTACTCATATCAGGAACTGCTCTAAACCTCTTTAACTTCTTTTCACCCCCTATATAAATCCTTTCACCCCTCTCATTTTTTTTACTTTCAATCGCACTCAACTCTCTTTAGCAAAAATTCTCTCTCTAATTTTTTTTTTTTTGCCTAAACCACCGAATTCCATCCTAAAAACACCATTTTCTCCGATCACATACAACAAGATGGCAAATTGTCTAGATAAAATTGAGTCCGAGTCAATTATTGACTTAGATTCCTTTACTGATGATCAACAAGTTGCTGAAACTCTAGATGTTGTAAGGCTGCTAAGGAACAACAAGATCAAATATGTTATCACTACTGACTGCTTTATATATGAAGAAGTTATAAGGGAATTCTGCCAGGGTGTCCAAGTAGGACACAACAACATCACCAGGCAAATGAATGGACAACAAGTCTCCATCACACCAGCAACTATCAGAGATACGTTCCAGATGTCAAGTCAGGGCTTGCTGACTCTGCCCACACTAGTCCTTGTTGTACTAGCAGAACTTGGATACGTCAAGAATCATAGCACCAAGAAAAGGAAGGACTTCCTAAAGAAATAAGATTTCCTCATGGACATTCTTCATAAAACCTTGCTATGAAAATTCATGTCTCAAGACGAAGCATCAGCAAAGGTTATCTCTCTAGTGTCCCTACTAAAGTCTGAGTAGGAAATAAAATGGGCTCAAATTTTCTTTGAGCTCCTCAAAGAATTCTTCTTTAGCAAGAAGAAAATAAAGATCAGGCACGGACAAACTTTGTCCCTACTGCTCAAAGGAATCCTTGGAGACCACTTCTCAATAGGAACCAGAACCAAGAAGCTTCCAAAGAGCAAAATCATCACCCCATCGATTTTGTGAAATTACGAATATAATCCTGTTACACTAGCAAAGTGTTAGAACAATATAAGCTCAAGTGTTTGTAGAAGGGGGGCGGGGGGGAATACAAACACTACAAACTTTTTGCTCTTTTTAGACTTTAGTCGGCACTGACTGGAAACAGCTACAATGGACAGAAAAACTATAAAATATGAACACACAGATTCAAGTTAAAATAATTGTATTAAAACTTGATGTTTTTCTGGAAATCTGGATAATCACAAATGTGATTAAACAACTACAAAATCTGTAATAAAATTATAGTTTATATGTCACACACACACTAGCTTCTCTTTTCTTTGAATATATCTCTCAAGATCTATTACAAAGCTTCTCTCTAGTGATTTGTATGCTACAATGTTTATTTGATCTGATGTACTCGATTGATCTCTCTCTGGTGTGTCCTTTTGTGTAATGAGAACTCTTTTGCATATATAGTAGATCAGTGGTTGAACCCACGTGCTGTAGACGTGCTACTTTTCTCAACTCAACCGCATATATGTCACATAGTTGTCCTTTATGTCAAACTGATGCTGTTCTTGTTGCTTCTTTTTCTTCCCCTGATCTGCATGCATTTAATGTTCGAGAGTTGTCATTGGACCAAACAAACTTTAAGAAATATATTTCCAATTAATATCTCTTGCTTCATTGATTTGAGTGCAAGTCCTGATGACAGGTGTATGCAGTCATAACCATCCACTGACGACAAGATCTGATGAACTTGATCAGTGCTTCTAAATCCCCTGATGACAAGTCTTGTTAATGATTGGATTAGGGCTTCAACCTTCACTTGAGTTTCACTCAGTGCTTCTTGATCCACTGATGTTATAACTTACGACATACACTGATGGCTTCCACTGATGCAGTGTTGAGCATTCCCCCTAACGGGTTACCCTGAAGGGTTAGCCTGACACTGTCATACCCTAACAGGTGACATGACTTGTCCATGCCCTGACGCGTTCCCTCTGATGAGTTTGGCGTGCCACAGCCATACCCTGACGCGTTTCCCTAATGGGTTGGTCTGCCTCCGTCATCCCCTGACAGGTTCCCCTGACAGTTTCCCTTGACGGGTTCTCCCTAATAAGTTTCCCCTGACGGGTTCCCCTGACGATTCTTAATCAACGAAACTTTGTTTGGAATATCTGATGTGCGGAATACTTTGACTACTTTCGAGTAACATCAGACATTCCTCTTCACTTTGTCAAGTCCTTTAGATGTTCCACTTTACGACTTGTCTTGTGAAGTGTTTGATCATCCCCTGATAAATAAGTATAAATCAGTAGATGCAAAACTTGTGCTGATATTAAGGTTTATAAAATATCTTAAGTATTTACAGATGCACAATTTATTCTCTAAACATCATCATCATCAATTAACTCTAACATAAAGGTTGTTGTTGAGAGAAGAACAAAGAAGGCAGCAAACTACGCTGACGTTATTGCTGAAGAACAACAATATGAGTAACATCCTATTGATGGACAAACTATTGCTGAGACAGACCCTGCTGGTAAGACCAAACCTAGCATGAAAAGATGAGTTGCTACTCAAATATAGTGACCTAAAAAGAAAGTTAAGGCTGTTGCTATTAATATCAACTTTGATCCAACCAAACTAAACTCCGAGGAAAGAGAGATGTATGATTTCTTCATAGAATTATATGATGAAGATGTTGTTGCTAAGACCATTGCCCAAAGAGGATCGAACATCGAGCCTTCTACTGATGAGGAGGAAGAAAGACAAAGCCAACAGGATATTTCATTTGTTGTTCCCCTCATTGCTACACCTGCTGAAAATGAAATCTTCATGGAGATTGACAACTATCATGTTATTGTCAAGTCTCCATTGGTTACGTATTGTTGTCACTCCAAAAAGTTCATGTGATGAACTTTTCAAGGAGATTGATGATGTCACAGAGGAGATCCTTGTTGCAGATCAACCAACCCCTACTGTTGAACTACCATCAACAAGTGATGTTGTCACCCCTACTGAATTGGTCAGCATCACTGAAGTACTGAAGCTTGCTAACACACCTAATAGTGTCACAAGTCTAGAGGCAAATGAGGATGCTGCTAATGTAGAGATTACTGGAGAACAGTAGCATACCAACATACGCCTTGCTGAACTAATCAAACCCGACTTAATCATAGAGGAAGAATTCCAAAATGATCAATCAGCAAAGACTCCAACTACCATTAACAAACCTCTTGTTGCTTGAAGACTTGTTTTGCCTCTCTTTGCTATTAGAGATAATGTGCAACCATAAAAAAGAAAATACATTACTGTGAAAGGGAAAGGCAAAACAAAGAAGACCACAGAATCAAGCAGTAGTGACTCTGACAGCAGCTCTAATGAGGTTCCTACTAAAAGACGAATGAAACAAAAATATGAAGAACTCACCAGAGCTCTGCTAATAGAAGATGCAGAACAAGCAGGCATGGATCCCAAGGCATACCTTGCTGAATAAATTCTTCAAGGACCTAGCGACCTTTCATCACCACGGGTACTTGCTAAGGAGGAGCCTGCTGTAGAAGTGAAAGACAATGAAGCAGCAGATGTTAATATTCTCCCTGTTGAAGAGGAACCTACTACTGAGGGGGAGCAAGATCTAAGCAAGGTATCAGACATCGAGCGTATGGCCAAGGTAACTGCTGCTGGAATCAGGATGGTCAAAAGAGATCTAATTGAAGATAACAGCTTTGACCTTCAAAATGACTACTGCCTTTTTTATTATAATCTTGACCTCACAGTAAGGCACTTCCGGCAGATCCTACTGAAACATTTAAAGGAGCTTGGTTTTGATGCACCCATCAGGCACACATTTTTCTATACTCGTGCAGAAAAGGAAATCGTGCTCTACGAGCACTTTCTCAATCGTATGCTTGCAAAAAAATCCAAGGAATTTCTTACTGAAAACATAAGTAGCATCTATGGAACTTCAACAGTCACAAGGAGAGAACTTCAAGAAAAGATCATTCCTTCTGAAGCATCAGCAAGAAGTAGAAGACTATGGCTTGGATTAACTAACGATTTCTTCTTTTACATGCTACCTGTTGATTTCATACTCTTTCTTCCTATGCTTCATTCCTACTAGTGTGGAATGGGCATGCGAGCTATTTTAGACTCCTTTCAGAGATCTTCGAACTTCATGGTACATATTGAAAATCATTAGAGAGCAGCATGTAACTAGGCCCCACATTCTGCTGATACTGCTGCTGTCGAGGGATATATTTCTCCTGTTGACCTCTCTTTTGAAGATTTCTCCTGTGCATGAATAAAACCTTTTGCATTTGGTGAGTCCACTGTCTCAGTCAGGCTTGAAGACTCATATTCTTCCAAGCCTCTATCTACTACCTCCAAGCTTACCAAATGAGCTCGTTCCCTTAGTATCACGTCATCAAAAGTGATATGTCAACTTAGTATCACGTCTTCAAAAAGATAACGACCGTCTTTTAAATATAATGGAATAGTCGAAAGTTAAAATTATATTTAGTTTAATGAGAGAATTAATCTTTTTTAAATTTCAGTGGCCTAATCCTTAAAAGTGATATAGTTCAGTGGTTAAAAAATCATTTTTGCCTTATAAGAGATGAGTTTGTTTATGTGCAAGAAGAGAGTGAAGAGTGCAATGATGATGTTGAGATTATACTTGATGATGATCCGTTATCCTACAAGGAAGCCATTGAAAGTGACAATTCTTTTTAGTGGTTAGATGTCATGAATGAAGAGCTTAAGTTCATGGATAACAATGAAGTTTGAGATCTTGTAGAGTTGTTGAAAGGGAAAGAGTCAGTTGTAAGTGGGTCTTTAAGACTAAACGCTACTCAAATGACAATATCAAAAGATATAAAAATAGACTTGTGCACAAGGGCTTTACTCAAAAAGATGGTCTAGACTAAAAGGACACTTTTTCTCCCATTTCAAGAAAGGAATCATTAAGGATTATCTTGGTACTAGTAGCTCATTATGACCTAGAGTTACATCAAATGGATGTTAAGATTAGCTTTTTCAATGATAACTTCGACGAAAAGGCTTATATGGATCAACCTGAAGGTTTTAAAGTTGATGGAAAAGAAAACTTAGTGTGTAAGCTTAAGAAATCGATATAATGACTTAAACAAAGTTCCCGTCAATGGTATTTGAAGTTCAATGATGTTATCTTGTCTTATGGTTTTCAAGAAAACATTGTTGATCGATGTATATACATAAATATCAGCGATAGTAATTTTGTTTTCTTAGACTTATATGTGGATGATATTCTTCTTGTTTCGAATGATATTAGTATATTACACGATACCAAGAAGTTTTTTCCAAAGAACTTTAAAATGAAAGACATGGGAGAGGCCTCATATGTGATTGGAATAGAAATATTTCGTGATGGAAGAAAAGTCTATTAGGATTATCTCAAAAGTCTTACATTAACAAAGTACTTGAAAGATATAAGATGGATAAATGCTCTCCAAGTGTGGTTCCAATTAAGAAAAGGGACAAATTCAACAAAGAACAACATCGTAAGAACGACTTGGGATGTAAAGAAATGGAAAAAACTTCATATGAAAGTGTTGTTGATAGTTTTATATATGTTGACACTTTCAGTAAACCAGATATAAGCTTTGTCACTGGTATTCTTGGAAGATTTTAAAGTAATCCTAACATAGAGCATTGGAGGACTACAAAGAAAGTTCTTAGGTACTTACAAGGAACCAAGAATTATATGCTCACTTATAGAAGTTCTGAGCACCTTGAGGTGGTTGGATATTGAGATTCAGAATTTGATGGATGTAAGAAGTTCTGAGCACCTTGAGGTGGTTGGATATTGAGATTCAGATTTTGATGGATGTAAGGATACCATGAAGTCCATAGTTGGCTATGTTTTCACACTCGTCAGAAGAATAATATCATAGAAAATTGCAAAGGAGTCCATTATAGCATCAAGGCATGAGGTAATCGCTCAAATGTACAAGACCATCATAATTGACCAATTCAGGGAAAATGTATGAAATTAGAGGTGTGCCCCTTACTTCTATGTCACATGTTTTATCCATCTAAATCATATCGCTACATTGATGGTAGGCATGGAGTAGGGTATTCTGGTGGAGATTTTACAGCACTCAGCTCAGACATAAGCAAACCATGGGAAACCCCAAATGGAAGAACTCACCATGATGACAGGGGGAGCCCAATTATTATCTCACCTTCTACTGTGAATGCCCATGCATCTCAGCAAGATAGAATTCCTATAAACCCCTCTCCCTCTACTGAACAAGAACAAGTGTTGGCCGCATGGGCTGCAAGGAGACAGAACACACCGAATCATAGTGCTTGGGAAGGGATTCACAGTTCTAAAAGTGATGAAAATATGAAACAAGATGTTATTGTTGCTCGAGTAGATATTACCAATCCTCCAACACTAGTTTCTCTGATTCAGCAATGCCTTTTACCTCAAATTTCTCATATACAATCAGCAGAATCATTTCATTCAACCGGAAACACCTGTTGCTGATACCTCATTACTGGAATCACAAGAAAATCATGCTTCCAATGGATTCTATCTCTGCTATTGAGAGACTCTCCAATATTGAAGTAGTTGTTCAACACCTCTCTCAGCATATGGTTATTCTCTCATCTCGCCAATTTGTGGAAGCAGATGGCCATCACAAAAAACCCTGCTCCCACAATGGATTCTAGCTCTACTGCTGAGAGACTTTCCATTATCGAAGTCTTTGTTCCACACCTCTCTCAACAAGTGGTTATTCTCTTCTCTCGGCAATTTGTTTCCCTAACAGACTTACTGGCATTCTCTCGTGAATGTGATGACAAATTCGCTAAGCTAAAGAATTTCGTTCGAGTAGACTTACCTGCCAAAGTTGGTTACCATGTCAAGATCATGGCTACTGGTAACACACCTCGGGTGTAATGCTTGGTTGCTGACTTGGATTCTCAACTGAAGACTTTAGCCACTCAACTCGAAATCCAATGAACGAAAAAAATGAAGATATCACTATTGTTGTATCCTTTGCTACTCAATAAGAAATTCAACCTCTCTTGGATAGATGGATCGAACTTGAACTAGAACATAATGCCGCCACCAAAGTCAAAACAGCAGACTCTGCCACAAATGCTCTTGCACATGCAGATGTATCTTCGACATTCATGAGTCTGTTAAACAACTCGAAAATTAGTCAGCTCTAATGGATTATATCAAAAAGGGGAAGAAGCTGCCACTTGCTCTGTCCTATGCAGAAGCCTCTGTTGAAACTGAAAGGAAATATGGGCCTGCTCTTGAATTGTTGTCATCTGTTCCTCAAAGATCGGTATTAGCAGCACCACCTCAAGTGCCCCCTTCTAGCTCTTACTTGGACTCTAAAGCTGGAAAGTATTAACACTATGATAAGAGTTGAGGAAGCCACAGCCAAGGCCAAACAGGTAGAGCTGGAAATGAAGAAACTAAAAATATAAGCTGCAAAGATGAAGAAAGAAAGGAAGGACGTCAATTCCAAGAAGAAAGAAGAAGACCGAACAACAAAGTAGTATTTTAGGTTGATGATTTTTTCTTTATCTTGTATTGTACTCTAGTGATTATTCAATCATGTACTACCTTTCTATAATTAATAAAATTTACTGTGCTTGATGAGCCTGTTAAAACATCTTGTTTTGGCATCATCAATTAGGGAGAGATTGTTAATTGACAATCCTATATTCCCTTGTGTGCTTATTTATTTAATTTATTATAGTAAGAATTGATTTTGTAAAACAAGTCTTACTAAACTATTGTAAATGACTTAGTGAGGATTCCAAGTGTATAGGTGTGAATCCTTAGAGTATAGGTTTCTCAGCAAGCTCAGGACCTCAACAACAGAGTGCCTACAGTTCATTGATGACATACCAAAGCTATCATAATCTTTCTACTACATGTACTAGGATCAATCATTAGCAAACAAGACATTCCTTCACAACAGAATACTTATGAACTATTTTCTAGAGTTTAACTATCACTCGTACTAGACTTAGTTAGAAGTTCAATGCATTAAATGTCAAAACCTCACTTTTCAAATGGAGAAAGATAGATGCACGTAAAGGAGAAGACAATGGGCAGAAAGTACATTCTTATACCTTTTCTGCAGTATTTTTCCAAGGAAAGGACATCAACGATATGTATTACATGTTTATCTCTAATGAATCAATTTTATATGCGATTGAGTTCCAATCATGTGTGCATATATATATACCGTCTTAAATACAATAATCAAGACTCTCTCCCTAATCTACCCTTAACCTTGAAAAGATTACACAAGCTCTAAAACATTTAAAACTATCTATTGTGTACAAGAACCTAAACAGTAGCTGATTAATCTGCTTAACCTAGGAGCATTCTACAGGATCCACAACACAACATCTTTTATTACTTTTTGTGATAGGTTTAAAGACATTGCCAATGTGACTAGAAAAAAGGAGTCTCTGTAACTCCGTTGTGAGGTTTAAAGCTCAAATAAAACTTGTAGTTTTATATTGACATTACTAGTAAATTTCTTCGAGGAAAAAGAGAGAGTGGAGTAGAGTTTGCTAAACCACTATAAAAATTGTCTCTCTCTCTTTACATTTTTGCCGATTATTGTCTATCTGTTGTTTCACGTGGTTAGCTAGTCTAGTCGTCCTTGAGTGCTTTCTCTTTTATACGATCTAAAAATATTGACTATTTTATTTTTCCATCGTAAAACTCTTTAAAAGAATTTTGAAAATTATATAACCCCTCTAGTGGGCGGGCGGGGGATTCAAAAATTTTAGTGATATTTAACATTATTATCACAGGCATGCAATATTTGTATTATTTTATATAGAAAAAATAAAAACTATTCTTGCATAGTTATAATATATATTTCGGTAATCTTTAAGAAATTTGGAAAAAAATGATGTATTTTTAATTATATATATATATATATATATATATATATATATATATATATGTATGTATGTATGTATGTATGTAGATCAACCCAGAACGATGGTAACAAAAATTTTGCGGATAAGATAATTGAAATCTTGGTTATTGAGTGTATATAGTTTAAACGTGATATTATGGACAATAATGTCATGTGATATACAATTTTTTTGTCCAAAAAATGCCACCGGCTTGAAAACATGGGAAAAAGGGTAAATAGGTAAACATATAACAAAAACATTAGTGGAACATCAAAAATAGTGTACTAGGGAACCTAAGGTTACAAGGAAAAACATTTCGGAAAATATTTTCTATCAATTTGTGTTGTTTGGAAACTGAAAATGTTTTTATCAAAAAATATTTTCAATGTTTGTTTTATAACTACAAAATCTGAAGTTAGTAAAATATTTTTCACACAATTTGTATTTTCAAAAAATGACTTACAAGGGCAAAAATGAAAAAAACGTTTTTTGAAAATTAATCGATAGCATCACTGTCAGATCAAAACTGCCACTACCACTACCACCACCGTCATTGCCCCACCACCACCACCCATATTGCCCCCCGCATTTGCTGCCACCACCACTATCATCCTAACACTGACGTTGTTGCCGCCGCCACCACCTCTCCGTCGTCGCCACCACTACCATCATCACCGCCACCACTACTGCCCCACTGCCATAGCTACCACCAATGTTGTCACACCAACATCATAATTACATTTTTTTTCTTTTTTTATAGTTTTCAAAGTAACAACCAAACATCACAAAATAATTTTCATAAAAAGCATTTTATTGGAAAGAAATTGTTTTCCTATGAAATCATTTTCTAAAAAGCATCTTCTGAAAAATGCTTTAGCGTATCAAACGTAGTCATTGCAGTATCGATAAGACATTTCCTTAATTTTCTATACTTGGTCATTGGTATTTCACTTGGACATTGTAATTGAACGAAATGATAGTGAAACACACGGAACATGGGTGAAATTGAGCTTTAAGCATTGAATCTACGGTTACAAACGATTCGAGCTTCCGCAAATTTGAGTTGAGTTCAACTTTAAATAAATTCAAACTGAGGCAAATCTATAACTTAAATGAACGAAATATGTTGTTCAAAATCGACTTGTTTATAAACGAGCCGAACATAAGACAAATTTATAAATGAGCCGAACACAAATCCATTTGCGAGCCTTCTCAAATCGATTCAGGCCAAGTTGATCCTGATCATACTCACGACTTTTTTAAAAAAAATGTATTATATATTTAAAAAGGAGAAACCGATTATTTAATTTCGCATGATTAAACATGGTCAAACGCCTTCTTAATTAAAAAATATATATATATATATTCCCTAATTGAATTATACTTCGTATTAGTTATTAGTCCTAATAATGGTTAAATACTTTTTTGATTCAAAACGTATCCATTTTCTAATTATGGATTAAACATCATATTTTTAACTAAATTATGAGTAATATTTGGTATGTGATTTGATTAGTAATGATCTAATAGTTGATTGATACATAAATTATTTTTTAAATTGTAATATTTAAACGAGTCGAATCGATCTCGAACAAGTTTGAGCCGAACAAAGCTAAAGCTCGGCTCATATCGTATAATTAATCAAATACAATTTGATATTCAAAATGAGCTAGTTTATTTTAATGAGTCAAACTGAACGAATTTTAAACGAACCGAATCAAACCGATCTCTCAAACAGACGGGATGATTTGCGGTCCTAATTGAATTCCTCTCACACATCACACACAAAAACACAATATGCCTCTGAATGAAGGAATGAATCCGCTTCACAAAATACGCTATGCTTTAGTTACAAAGTAATAATAGGACGCACAAGACAAACGAACGACCATTAGGTCCATTAACTTGGTAATATATGTACGACCATGCGAGACCTAACGGAGAGATGGATATTTCTTACGGTACATCTTTCTGGCGTGTTTGAAAAATAAATAAATAAATCACCTAGTATGGAGAATATAAAGATGTAGAGAATATGTACAGTTATTGAATCGTAACATATATACTAAGAACCTGCTGCATGTAGCATTATGCGAGAGGGGGTCTTTCATCAGCCAGTTGTGCATAATCAAAATTTGGTTGTGAATTCCTCAATGCTGCTTGGGAATCACAAGAGCCAATTGCAACCGGCCTAACTGGCATAACCTTGCGGGATTTTTGTATATTGTCAGGCCAGCCATATAGTCACCCTGCAAAGCTACACGTGCAATGCTATACAAATTGCCTTTTTCAGCAGCGAATTGCCACTCTCTAGCTGTTATGTTAAACCAGTCTTTCTTACCAGATTTGGTTGCTTTTACTTCAATGTACTCCCTGCTCGTTCCTTCATCTCCCAATATAATGTCATAGGGCAAGCCTGTCTCAAGAGTTTCATTGACCCATTTAACAGAAGCACCGCCAATTTTCTCAGAGAAGTACCTAAAAGCTATCAACTCGCCCAGTCTACCAGTTAACATTGCCTGTTGTGGATTGGGAATGCCAATAGATAGTTGATCTCTCTCGATAGGAACAAATGAACTGGGGTTTGGACCAGATGCGGTGACTAGATCAACAGAATCAAATAAAACTTTCACATTAGATTTATCTCCCAGAGATTTGGCATCTCTTGAAGTTAATGTAAATTCTGTAGCTGATTCATCATCTATGGGCAAGTCAGCATCAGCCTCAACTGTCGTAAGATCTGTATGCCCCATAATTTCTTCAGCATTCTTATCCTTTTGTAATTGCATGCTATTGATTGGTTGTGACACAGATCCATTTGCAAAGGCAGAACCAAAACCAGGTGCCGTTTTCCAGTCGGCAGGTAGCCAGTTTGAGTTGACCCCAAAACTACATCTGGAGTTTAAATTTCTTGGCTCATCAATCCCTGTTGCAGAACTTATTGGTGTCTCATTATTCTTCGGCGATGTTAAAGCAGATGATAGGGTCCATATTGATTCTTCTTCAGGGAGCTTCGGCACTTTCTGGCTATTCAAAATGAAAAAATCCGTCTGCTCCTCGGTGGAACCAGATTCTGCCATGGTGGTGATCATGTGAAGGAAATTCGCCAAGTGCAATTCAGGATCCCCATCAACTAATAGACGAGAAAGTTCCATAAAAATAGAATGCGAATCTGATTCCTGAGCAATATACAAGACATTATCCTGAAGAAGACAACAACACTCGTGCCTCTTTTTTGATGAGACGTCAGATCTCTTAATAGCATTTCTGTAATACAACTTCTTTACAACAACAATTTGAATTTGGCGGATGTCATCGAACCCAGACTGCCTCAGCTGAGTATATCTATCAGGATATGCTTTATAGATGTAACGCTGAGCATAAGGAAGAACCCAGTTGATCAATGAAGTTCTAAAGCCAGATTCAGCTTGACCATAATATATTGCTTCACGAGTTACAACATCTGAAAGAGCATGAATTCCTAATTGCTTCATGAGAACAGAGATCTTCTTCTGAAGTATCTCTTTCTCTTCATCTCTAAGTCCTCCCAAGTATAAATAATCAACATTGTCAACATGCATGAACTCCTTTCTCAACTTCTCATCATCACCCCAACAGACAAGGCCAAATGAGGGGTGCAAGGAGACCCATCTATCTAATACAGTTGGAAGCACAGTAAAATCCATCTTTTGAAGATTCTCCTTTAAGTACTCTATATCTTCATTATTTAATCTGCCAGATTTTAGTCCATCAGCCCACATTCTAAGAACTTGAAAAACAATCTTAGCTGCCTGTGAAGGCAAAGCAACAGTTGACAGCTGCAGCAAAAACTGAAGGTAGTTACGGAAAAGGGGGATCTCATGTACTCCGCACTTGTTAACAAAGAAGTTATGAAGGTTTGGATATATATTGCATAACATTCTTCTGTAAGGACTAAGGGTCCTATCTGGGCCATCAGAAGGACATATCTCCTTCATTAGGTCTACAGAACCAGTCAAGTCATGCCAATACACTTCTTCAGGAGAAAAAAATACACCAGAAACAACATCCTCGGATGTCAAATCACATGAAAATGGGATAAATATGAAAGCTCCAGAAGATAAATTATCCAATATTTTTGGGTTTGAGGTAGACATTTCATTAGAAATGAAAGTGTATAATTTTGACATTTGTGATATGCTAGCCCTGAAAGAAATTTGAGATGTTCTCCATACTTGTAAAGCTGATAAAATGTCATCAAGGCTAACATTAATCTTCAAACCTATATCATGCAACAATTTCTCACTTTTCACCTTTGGAACAGCATAGGGTACTGTAACACCCAAAATTGATCGCACTGCTTCACAATCATGGAATAAATCTTTAGGATGGTGAAGCTCATCATCCATTGTTGAGGCCATCCATCTAACATCATGCAGCGAGCTTATTAATGAGGATCTGAAAGGTATATTCCTGGAGGATTTGATACTGCAGTAACCAGTGACCTTATCACAAAAGAGCTCATCCCATAATGTATCAAGAACCTCCAAAAGATATCTGCATTTTTTCAAGTCACCACTTGAGGTCAATTGTGATAGCAAATAACATAATTCTTGAGATTCCCAATCAATGGCAACTGAATCAGAGGTGATCATACCTCTATCCAAATTGAGGACATGAGATATACCAGCTACACTCTTCTCAATCTTAACAATTTGCACAAAATCCGTAACTCCTAATTCCTGGAAAAAATTCCTCCACATCGCAGTTGCACCATTTACTGATTTGGTGATGGGATGATTTAAGTAAGTGTTGTCAACCTCATGCCATGTCATATCTATACCACCAATCAACCTATTCATATCAATAGGATTCCCAAAATCTTTACTGAAATGGATTGCCACTTCAACAGGCCGTTTGTAGCCATGATTGGTCAATACATGAGCTTTACTACGCAACTCTGAAATTATCTGCTCTCTTTCTGTTGAACAGTTGGGGCACTTCGACTGAAGGTGGAACATTACAAAAGACAGATATTCTATCATCATATCCTTATCTTCCATAGAAAGCCTGTGACTAGAAATGGCTGGCAAAATGTGAACCTTTACAATTTCATGTGCAGATAGCCGCTCCACACCAACTAGATACAGCATTTTAGTGATGTTCTCCACGACAGATGCATCAGAGCAGATAACACCAGAACCAACAGCTGCAGTAAAAAGGGCTGGATTTACAGTTCGAAGGTTAGCATACAACTTTGAGAAAGTTTTAGGGGTATATTCGTCATCAGTAGCATAACTCGATGCTTCAGAGTGTAACCAAATTGATCCCTCACTCAAGGAACCATAATAACCATTTGCTAGAGGAACAAAAGGTATTTTTCTAAGCTTGGTTAAAATATCTGATTCAGTTGATAATTTTAGCATAACTTGCCCAGCGTGGACGGTCATCACATAAATGGCATTTAACCAAGAAGACAACCAACTAAGGCCCATCGAGTTGAGACCATTCTCTTTACAACATAAAGAAGAAATAACTTGAAGCAGAATTTTGGGTCCGTACTCTTCAATGCCCAATGCTCTTGCTAAAGAATCAGATAGAATTGTATCTTTATGCAATAATCCAAGGCCAAGGTGTTCGCGGAGTAAGCTATCAGGTAAAAGAGCACGAGCTTGTTCATTCCAATTTCTTAGAACCTTGCAAGGAGGAACCCAGTCACTACTATCTCCTTCTAAGAGTAGACAATTTGACCTCCGTAATTTAGAAATGATCATCCGTGGAAGACTAGAAAAAAACCCATGCACTTCTCCGATAAGAGGAACAAAACTCATAAATTCTGCAATAGCCTTTCCTTGATTCTCTCGGAAACAAGGAAGGGCGCAAAAAGATCTCTCTGCACAAACAAATAATCCAGGGAACTCTGACAATAACCACTGGTTCCATGGACTATCTCCATCAACTTCCTCTCTAGAGGAAGGAAGCACAAAATCACCTTGGATAATAAATTTCAACCCATATGTCCGTAAAGGAAGGTAAGCAAATACAGGCTGCTGGTCCAGATGTGGGATGAAACTCTCATTACCTAAATCATGCAAAGTAAATGCTATGGAAATTTCTGTCATCGTCACATCAGGACGAATGGCACGTGAATCCAGTTTCTCAGACACTACAAACCAAGTCATTTTCTTGTTCCCAAGGGATACCTTGATTATTCCATCTCCCATTTCTTGCTTCCTCATGACAATAAATGAATCATTGACCATGTTTCTAAACTTGATACATCGGAGACGGTGAAGAAATAGTAGTAAAGATGGATGAAGATCTGAAAACATAGATATAATGTTGTCCATTGCCAAGGCTTCGGAAAACTTTGACTTGAAAGGAAGCACAATGCAAGTGTTCCAGCGATCTGCATCTTCATCAGTGCTCCCATGCACCAGTCTGCTGAACATGTCAATATCACGAGGAGGCACAATAGTAGGTAATACGAATCCAATCTTGCCTTCACTTATGTCAAACTTAATATGAAACCCATTGGAGTGAATTTCAGGAGCATCAGAAACCTACAAAAAGACCACATAAATTAATGATAACAGTTATATGCATGTAACTAAGCCATGTCAGTGTCACTGGCTCCAGCCTATTCGAACAAACCATAGTTGCTAAATTGTATGATTTTTATAGGTGTTGTAAAATACAATACGTTAAAGAGGAAATTCGATATATATATATATATATACACACACACACGTACATATATACAATCATATAAATCACCAGGTGAATTAGAACTAGCACTGCATCCCAAGTGTCAGTTACGATAGCATACAAATTTTACAATTATGATACACTTCAACAAGAAATATAAAGTTCTACAGAGATTCAAAAGCATCAAAGTAGAGTTTAAATGCTACTCTAAGTTGTAAGTTTTCTTGTCAAATAATAATACTCTAGTTTAATAATGTTGAAATATAATTATATAGCCATTTAGAGTTTCAAATACTATTTAACTTACTGGACTCATTGTTATGTTATAATAACATACAGTTGCCTAATTTACATAAAGTAAGATGAGATGCTTGATTATACTTTTATGTATTGTAGGATATGATACATGAAACTTGATACGAGTTTTAATATATGGGAGTTCAGTTCTTGAACACAGACTTCACTCTGCCATCTACTGAACCTCAAGCATAAGCGCGAGTAATAAAAGATACTCCAGATGAGTATAATCTGCAACCATTAAAGCAAGAACCCCATACGTTCCCTTCGTTCCAAAATTCGAGATACGTTCTCCTTTTTTCTTTGTTTCGGAATTAGAGATACATTTTTGGACTGTAAAATCACAGAAGTTCCTAACCATCGACACTACCTCCAGTATCTCCATTACCACCACAAGCGAGCCGCCATCATCGCCAACACTACTATTACTACAAATAACATGGATAATCTTAAATAAATACAATATTGAAGATATATTTGGAACTTAAACAATTGTCTTTAAGAGACATCCTATATGAAATGGAGAGAATATCTGACAAAAAAAAAAAGAAAACAACAGAGTTTCATGAAAAAACAAATTTGATTCTTCCTAAAATGCTCCTAAGGTTTTTAAGTTTGTTTACTTATGGGCTTTCTCAGCTTACTGTTATATTTTTAAGGCAGTGAGTGAACTGATGATTAAGAAAAATATTTTATCATTGTGCTTAAAAGCTTAAAGGTCAGGAAAAATATGTCAACTAAGGTTTTGTCTGAGAACAGCCTCAAGCCGACAAAAGTCATTCTCGAGTAACTCCGTACTCTTCTTCAGGTATTGACATAGTTTATCTTCTTCATGCCATTGATAGATCCACTTAAGTTTTCCGGTACAAAGCAAAATGAGAATAGACCAGAAGAGGAAAAATTATTACGGTCTGCCATAATAATTGAATTATTAATACCCGAAAAACTGATTTGAATCCAATGCCTTTCTTCCCAATGTATCCAGCAGTAGACTCCTTTTTTGTTGAATTCCCAATATCACAAAGGGCTTTAATATTATCAACAGAAAAACCAAGTTCATTATTCAGAACAACGATGCCTTCCTTCGTAAGAATAAATATGAGAGTTGGTTCAACAAATCCAGGATAGGCATTATCATCAGCATTCTGAACCTGAAGACATAAACCAGAAGGAGAGATTTTACAAAAATGCAATCGATAAACAAATACAAAAACTCATTTGCATCTCAAAAGAAATGTAATTATAATCAAATAAATTCTCCCTCCTCAGGAATGACAAAGTTGACTTTATAAAAAGCAGTACAAGTAATGCAAATTCACACCAAAACAATGTTTCTTCTTTCAATTTACAGGAAGAAAATGAGAACATTAAGTATTGACTTTCAGCCAATTGTACTCCTGCTTTGTTGAAATTCAAATTTTTTATGAGAACTTATGGAGAAAAAATACGGTAACAAAGCACAAGCAATATAATTTACCAGCTCCAGAAGAAAATGTGAATCCTGGGAATACAACTCATGCGAAAGACGATGTAATGCTCTCCCTAAGCGAGCATGTTGCTTCTCCAAGATATGGCTTGCCAAAGGCAAAAGACTTGGATCAAGACCAAATTCTTCTCGCCTAATAGTTTCAATGACTACATCTGGAGTATTATGTTTATCAGGTTCAAGAAATTGCACCATATTGTGTGTGCTAGTAAGAGAGACCATCACATTGTCATTCACGGTAAAGTCTCCTTTATGTTTTTCATTAGGCCAA
This sequence comes from Centella asiatica, assembly GCA_014636745.2. NCBI lineage: Eukaryota > Viridiplantae > Streptophyta > Magnoliopsida > Apiales > Apiaceae > Centella > Centella asiatica. Next base: position 3,006,734 of record CM025784.1, read on the forward strand.
GATGCTGTAACGGAGACATTTAGTTCGCCCTTAGAAGAGGGAAGTTTATCTTCAGCCTTGTGTTTGTACATGGCATCAGCTTTACACTTCAAACTTGCATCTTTTGAGCAAGGAAGTCCAGAGTACATGGTGAAGCCACAGGATTTAGTCGAAAGAAATGTATTGTAATCATTAATCCACTCTTGTATACCAAGTGTCAATCCTATTTCGTGAAGCATGCAACGCTGCTCAGTCAGTTTGCATTCATTTAAAATGGCTGAAGGAACATCTCTTGTCACAGATTGCAACCCTGAAAGCAATAATTGTGCAGCAAAACTGCGAATCTCCCCAGGTACATAACCCAAACAATCAAGGGTAAACTTTGCTGCACTTGGCATAGCTTTATCAAGTCCACATCTGTTTTTATTTTCACTGGTAGATGCAGTTACGTCAATCATATCTCCTCTACCCAATGGCTTTCCACGCACGGAAAATTTCCGACAATCGCTTACTTCATCTTCTACCGAATTTTTAAAAAAAACCTTAAAAGCTCTCTGTGCATGGGATTTCAATAAGGACAGAGGAACATGACATTCTCCACCAAACAATGCAAACAAAGACAAAAGATGTACCGCTGTTTCAAATGAAGATCCCTGAAGAAAAGCTTCTAAGAATGAATCCGGTGTCGCTGAATGATCAATACGCACCACTTTCCCATCCCGAGTCACCAAACACTGAAGTTCTTTAGTGTTTACCTCTGTTAACAACCATGCCAAAAGTGGACCAAAAGAAGGATAAAAGACAAGTCCCCAATGCGACCATGATTCCAGGTCTGTTAACATTGGAGCTTTAGTTAAAGCCTCAATTGCATCCTTAGTGGTGACAGAGCCTAGGACTCCAGTATTACGGTCTATGGCAGTGCTCAGCTCATCGATTTCTAGTGTTTGATCTGAGAAGGATCCACAACTTTTACCAAATAAGGTTGCAGAGAATAAGACGCACTTTGAAGATACAATTTGTTTGTTTTCTTTGATAATATCCTGCATGTCCTTCAAGGAACCACTTCTCCCTAATTTAAAACATATTGAAGGGAATTGCTTAGCAAGCAATTCTGTTATACTCCATTCGCTTAAATTTTCATTTTCGGGTAAGCTATTTGAAGCTTGGACTAATAGAACATCCAACTGATGCTGAAGCATACAAGCCTCGAAAGAAGCACGTGTCTCACCAGACAAGATCCTCTGCAATGCATGAGGTAGCAGGCACATGTGTTTCTCAAGTAATGTGAAAATGTCCCCATAACCAAGGGACTGAAAATCCTCTACAGAAAACTGCTCGGCAAGCCAAAACTCACATTTGCAGAGCCTACGCAGAAAGGAAATATTCTTCTCTAAAGATGTACATCCTTTGCTCAAAGTGTCAAGATCAACCTCAAAATATGTAGAAACTTTCTTGAGAATATCTTCGGTACTGACAACTGCAAAATGTAAACACATAAATATATAGACGTCCAAATCAAAGACTAAGAATGAAATATATATCAGAAGTGCCTTAAGCAGAAAGTAAAAAGTTGACTGATAATACTAATGAAAATAAAAGTGCATGCCAAGGCCAAGAGAGATGATAACATAACTTCCACGCTGATAACTAAGACACAGATTGACTAAGCAGCTAACTAAACTATATTCAAGAACTAAAGATCCACCAGATAAAAAGTTCCTAGTTATTTAAGATGTGTGTAGCACCCTGTCCCATATTGAAACATGTGAGTTAGATTTGTCTACATAAAGTGAATAAATTTTTTATATCGTCAATAACTAAAACAAAAGAATTGATGAAACAGTCTTAACTAATAATTGAGAACAGTAGCATTTCAACAAGATAATAAGTTCCCAAGTATATTTATCTGTGCGTGCAGCAGCACGTCTCACACTGAAACACGTGGATCAGATTTGTCTACACAAATAAGGACTCAAGCTGCTACCAACGGTACTGCCTTTTGGCTGGGCCTATGGTGGGCTAAGAAAACCAATGAACTACTATAGGGGGGGCCCTACTATGATCTAGACTAAGATTTTGACCTGGTTGCTATAGGTATCAGCGAGGTACAGAGTGAACTTCTGGTAGATCTTAAGGCTCCCATATGTGACAAGACATATCTGAGAAATTCAGGAAATATGATTGCATTATAAACATAACTAACCATGTCGGTATGTCAAATTACTCTTAGTAGCAACCACAGCATTTTTTTCAGATGGTCCAACCTCAATGCTCACATTGTCTGTACACTCCTCTGAATGTGGGTCTGATAGTCCCTTTTGATTGAGAGTTTGTAAAGTGTCATACATGCTATCACACATTCCAGTTTTGATCGCCATGACCTGCAACAGAAATAAAATTTTAGTAAACATTTTTCCCACTTGAACATGTAATAAAAATGAAGAGAGTGATACAACAGATGATTAATATTAAGCACCAAAAGAACATATTTATATAACATGATGCACTACTAATGAGATGTTATTTTGTTGTACTTATAACAAATGTCCTCCGTTCCAAAATTAGAGATACGTTTTGATATTTTGAGTCAAATAGTGGCATATTAGATTTCGATATTTATGTCAATTTAGATGATTAAATTATTGTAATCTTATAGTTTATTACAAAACGTTTGATCTCAACATAATTTGTGTCCCAAACTTTCATCAATTACATTAATTTTGAAGTTCATTATGCTGTCATTTTGCTCAACAAGTCAAAACGTAACTTTAATTTTGGAACGGAGGGAGTAATATTTATACATATCTTTTGCTTAGGTTACCTCAAAGCTTTGTTACTTTTTCTGAAAATAAATATATGTTGCACTGCTCACTTATTCACTTTCTTTATGGCAACCCATGATGGAGTGCAGTCTAATTGAAATTCCTAAATCATCAAATGTGGCACAATATTTTCTTCATTCTTATACTTTCTAGTCTGTTCAGTTAGCTTCCTTTGTTATAAACATTTGTTTTAACGGATGCCATTCATATTTTTTATTGCAGCTATATCCTTATTCTTATCTATATCAAATATTATCTCAAATAAGCACAAGAAAATATTTTCTCTCCCCTAAGCATCACAAAAGTGCATGCCATGGAATAGTCAGCTCAGTTCTTTGAATTTCTCCGTCAGCAATTGTGGCATGTAATTTGATATAGTATCCTTTTTTTTCTGTTCTTTTTTGTTTTTGACACAGTATTATCTTTTGTCTTTGGTTAGAATGGCATAATATTTTCTGAAAGTTTGTTTGTAATTTTGGTTTTTATTTTTTTTAACTTTCTTTCAGTCTCTCTAGTCAATGAATTGAATCACACGATTAACATGAGTTATCCTTTTCCCACTTTGCTTTCTCTCTCACATGCAGTCTATTTGCCTTCTCATCTCCTTCTATTTTAACCCCTTCCTCTGTTTTGTCACCCACTTCTGTCTTGTCACCCACTTCCCAAGTTTTCCTAAAATTCAACTGAGGTTCACGAATTCATGATGTAGTCCTGCTATGTTTACTATAGGTTTTTTAAAAGCGTTTCTATTTCCAAGTCTTGTATTCTCGAATATTTCTGCTATATACTTTTCTCTCAGTGCTTATAGGGTTCAACGGTTTGTTAGGTTATTAAAAATGGCTAAATAGTTATCCAGTTAGTCTAGGAACTTTGGTCTTTAACCTTTAAACTCTCATGAGTCATGTTTGCTTAATTAGCCATGTCCTTTAAAGTTAGTGGGAGCATAGATTAAGCCACAAGGATGTACATGTTAGCAAGTGCATATCTCTCAAAATAAGCATAGTCTGAACTATCTTCTCCTTCAGGCTTTTTGTGATGCATCAAATCTGATGGCCAGATGTGACATGGTCCCTTGTATATACTTAGATTATGTCAATGGAAACTACTTGAATCCTTCCCTTCTTGTTTCTGTTTCCACTCTATGATTTCATTCACCATTCTAATGCTTTTGTGAGATTGATTTGATTATCAGAATCTAGAACAGTTGGGTGAACTCTTTCTACCTCCTCCTAGTGTTCTCTGAATCTTAAAAACCATCTATGTCAGGAATAAGTCACTAGCCAAGCGATATGTGTGTTGTATGCTGTTATTTGTGTTGATATAGTTAGTTGCATGTGGTGTAGGATAGGAGTGTTGGGTGCAGGATAAGATTGTACTATAAATAGCATGTTGTACTACTTGATTGGGAATTAAGTTGAATGAAATACAAGTTTTCCCTCCCAGTTTTCTCTCTTTAGCTCTGTTCTCTCTCACTCCCTCTCTCTCTCCCTCTCTAGATTCTCTCGTAATCTCTTCTCTCTGCTTGTGCTTCATAATCAGGAGCTTACCAGTCCTGACAAATTGGGATCATATCAGAGCTCGATCGAATCTCTGGAACCTTCTTCTAACTCAGAAAATTCCTCCATCTCGAGTAACTTATCTTCTTCTAAAATTTCTTCTAGTTTCCTTAGATATTCTCCTCTCTATCTCTTCCTCCAGTCTCAGAATCACTCAATGAAGGTGATGCAAACATGAGACAACAGAAATCATAAACAGATGGATCAAGGCCAGAACTGTGATGCTCTGTTTTCTCGACAGTTTTGTTCATCTCCAATTTTCAGTTAAAACAGTCCAAATCAGTTTAAATCCTTGTTCCTTCTATTTTCACTTGTCGATCAACCCTAGCCACAACTCTAAAAGCAAAGAAATTGTAGAATAAGCCATAAAAATTGGAAAGGGAAAAATATGGCGATTCCATTTGCAAGTGAAAATTCAGACGGAAGTTAGTGAGAATTCTGGACTCAAGCAGGGTTTACCTTGAATTTTCCCTAGTAGTTGCTCCATTAATTTTTTTTTTTTTTTTTTGTAAGATTTGAATCTACTTGAGTTGATTAATTTTGGATTAGAGCAGATTGTTGATTGACTTGGGAATCTGTCAAATTTTGATATAACTGTCCTGGAGAATTGATTTAATCATGAGAAATTGAAGCATGAGAACTAGGTCAAATACTAGTAGATTACTTGCTGAGAACTCACAAATAGAACAAGATAGTTTTGATGGCAAGTAACCTACCTAAATCCCTACATTAGTGGCTCCGACGTCTAAGTCATCCTTCTATAACTACTTTAAAGAGTCTTTGTTTCCCTCTCTTGTTAAATTATGTGGGTAAAGTTATTTTTTGTGCGAACCTTGTGAGTTAGCTAAACACACAAGGTCAGTTTATCCTGCTTGTAATGAACGATGTTCAGAACCATTTGCTTTTATTCATACTGATGTCTGGGTCTATTTAGAGTTCTTTCTCATTCTGGATATCGTTGGTTTGTTACCTTAAGGGATTATTTTTCTCGTGTCACTTGGGTTTACTTAATTCATTCAAAAGGGGATGTCATTCATTGTTTCCAGGAAATACAACAAATGATAGAGACCCAAAAAATGATACAGACCCAATTTGACGCTAAAGTAAGAGAATTCTTCACGGTGATAATGGTCATGAGTATAGCAACGGTGGGTTGAGCTTTACCTTAAACAAAATGACATTATACTTCAAACTTCATGTGTTGACACCCCTGAACAAAATGGGGTCGCAGAAAAAAAAATTTGTCATTTAGTAGAGATTGCTCGCTCATTAATATTTACTCTGAACACACCAAAATTTTTTTGGCCGATGTTCTTACAGCAACATTTCTTATTAATCGGCTCCCTTCAAGTGTTTTAGGAAATGTAAGTCCATTGTCTCTTCTTAAATATACATTTACCTCTTATCTTCCTCAGGATTTTGGATGTGTTTGTTTCGTCCACGATCACTCTCCTACTCAAAGTAAACTTGATTCTGAAGCCCTTCGTTGTGTCTTTATTGGTTACTCTCCTACCCAGAAAGGTTATAAATGTTATCATCCTCCGTCAAACCGTGTCAAATGTTACTTGAATTGTCACTTTTTGGGAGAATGAACCTTATTACAACCATCCTTCTCTTTCTCCATAAGTGGAGACACATTCTAGCGAGGATAACCTTAATATAAAACCTAGGGTTTTGTTGCCAACTTTTTCACAGTTGTAATCAATGATGAACCTAAAGGAAAGGTTTTCAATCTACTGGAACAGCTAGAATTGAGAATCTATGTTCGTCAAAACAAAACTGTTGTAGTACTACCAAAAGACCAATCCTGCTCAGAGCCAGGCCTCCTACTCAACTACTGTTAACCTTCTTAATGTTCCTCCTAATGATATTGATCTTTCCATAGCCCTAAGAAAAGGCGTGAGATCTTGCACACATCTAATTTTTAACTTTGTTTTTTATCGTGCCTTTGTTTCTTTTTTGTCTTCTATATTTGTGCCCCAAGGGTGGGGAGAGGCAATTAACAATGAGAACTGGAGAAAGGCCATGCTTGAGAAGATGAATGCCTTAAAAAAGAACAAAATTCTGAAGTTAATATCACTTCCTCGTGGCAAACGACCAATTGGATGCAAATGGATGTATACAGTCCAACAAAAGGTAGATGGGTCAATAGAGAGACTGAAGGCAAGGTTGGTGGTCAAAGGTATTCTTAGGATTGATTATCAAGAGACATTCGCTCATGTGCCCAAAATGAACTCTGTTCGTACTATTATTTCCTGTGCTGCAAACTTTGGTCGGGACCTTCAGCAGTTGGATGTGAAAAATGCATTTCTTCATAGTGATTTAAAAGAGGTGTACATGGACATACCTCCAGATTTTGCTAGTTCTACAACTGAAGGAAAAGTATAATGATTGCACAAGACTTTGTATGGTTTGAAGCAATCTCCTAAAGCTTGGTTTGATAGATTCTGTATAGTTATGATACAGTTTGGATACAAGCAAAGTCGGGAAAATCACACAATGTTCATCAAAAGAACCGATGGTAAAATTTCTATCTTGATTGTTTACGTCGATTACGTTGATGACATAGTGGTGATAGAAAATAATCGTGCAGAATTAGTCAATCTCAAGAAGAAATTAGCTAGTGAGTTCGAGATTAAGGATTTGAGGGCTTTGAAGTGCTTCCTTGGCATAGAGGTGACAAGATCCTCTACTGGTATCTTCTTATCCCAACAGAAGTAGGTTCTGGACTTATTGACAGAAACCAGCATGTTGGGTTGCTGACCTGCGGACTCTACTATCGAAGTTAATCATCATATAGTAAGGTGGCACAGGTCCTACGGTGGATGGTGAAAAATATCATCGCGTGGTAGGCCAATAGATATATCCTGATATATCTTTCTCATACTAGGCTAGATAGATCATATGGCGTGGGTGTAGTAAGTCAGTATATGCATGATTCCCAACAGTGTCATCTAGAGATAGTCCACAGAATTCTAAGATATTTAAAATCTGCTCTCAGAAATGATATACTATTTGCTCCGTATGGTCACACGACCATTTAAGCATTTTCAAATGCAGACTGGGCTGGTTGTATAAATGATTGTTGTTCAAGTTTTGGATATTGTACTTGTTGGAGGCAATCTCGTTACTTGGCGGAATAAGAAACAATCTGTTGTAGCCAGGTCCAGTGCTGAAGCCAAGTATAGAGCCATTGCACTTTGTGTTTGAAAACTATCGTGGCTCAGAATGCTATTAGAAGACTTGGGTATTATTTAAGCACATTGAGATCAATATACATTTTATTAAAGAGAAGTTATCTAGCGGCCTCATTTGTCTACCTTTAGTTAAATCAGGAAATCAGATTGCGGACATCTTAACAAAGGTCTTGATAGCAAAGTTCCATTCTATTTCAAGTTGGGCATGCGGGACATCTCTGCACCAACTTGAGGGAGAGTGTTAGAAGATATTAGTTGAGATTTGTACAAATAGCTGATTTATAGGGATTGTAAATACCATAATGATAGCCTTAATTTTAGGGATCTGTATATCGTAATTGAATCCTACAGTAGAGGTTTGTTTGACTGTAATCTTTATATATATAGATCAACAATGAGAAAGGCAAATCATCCCAAAATATTCAAACACAATTCATGTTTCTTCTTTATTTCCTGCTGCTATATCATAATTGTACAACAGGTAACAATAAATTCAAGAAAAAAGTAGTAGCATAAAATGACAGTCTACATCAGTACGACAATGAGAACTCATAGGGAAAATCTAATTACATGAATTAATTGTTAGTGTGAGGCTCCCTACTCCATCGAACAAAAAAAAAATGGCCCACCATCCTTGATGTTACTATTTAAGAAGAATATGGATATTTCTCAACTTGTATCATAAAAATGCATTATTGACCAGGCCAAAATATATTCAAGTAAAAATTAGTTAGTTAATTAGTTTTAAGATAACAATGGAAGAAAAATATATTCTTAATATTAGAAAAATATTCGAGTGAGACGTTTATTCTGAATGGATAGAAAGATACATGATGCTACTACACATATAAGTGTAACTGTGTAAGAAGTTTGCAACAGACTACTATTGCATTCGCTAGTTAGCTAGCACAATATTTCAAGGCTTCATCCTTGTTTGACCGCCTGTTGGTCATGGAATATGCCCTTATGACAAAAGTACAACCCTCCAAAAAGTGACATTTAATTAAAAAACACAAAAGGGAGGAAATTCAACAAATTTGCAAAGTAATATACACAAAGAATTACCAATAATCAACTTACAGCAACATTTAGCAATCCAACCAACGGGTAACATGTAAACAATGCTTTCACTTTGTTTCGTTTCCGTGTTCTGTAAAACTTAAGCATCCTTTCCAAAACCTACAAACTCAACAATACATGCTGAAAGTCGATATCAGAATTATATAACAAATAAATAGCGGATTTAGCAATAAGAGGTGCCCAACAAAAACCAGATGCATTTCGGAAAAAAAACATTTTCAATACTTTTTTAATATATGCAGACATGTAAAAGCACCAATATACCTCAATTACATTATTTTCTCGACATGCCTCCTTCCAGGTCATGATGAACATCCTGATAGAATTATGGTCGAGTGAGAGATTCACATTATTCATATCACTTAGACAACTAAGAAACCGTTTCTTCTTTTTTTTCGCTCCAGGCATGTCTTTCTGTTCCTTATTGTTTTTCACAAGATTTGATTTAAAATCATCTTTTTTCAACAATTTATGTGGGGCTGGGGCTGGGGCAGGGCAACTTAAAATTTCAGACTTCCTCTTTCTTTTAGATGAACTGCTGCTTTCGTTGATGGCAAGTGCAGGAGTGGTGCTAGAAATCTTTTCACTCTTTAACCCAAGCCTCGTCATTTCCTCATCTACTGATGGGTAAGGGCAGCTACTAACACGATTTGAATTGCTTATATTTTGCGATTGAAGCCTACAAAGGTTTTGTGAATCATTCTCATTCTTGTTTTCTTCTTCATCATATGTATCACTAGTATCTTCAGAACTTGATGAAGGAAACCTTATATGCTTGCCACAAAATTCCTCATGTTCAGACTTAAGTAAACTGACACGCTGTGATATAGTACCAAAATGCTCATCCAGTTGCTTTTTCTGTGAGGAGAAAAGTGGACGCTGTTTTCTCCCTCCACCTGATTTCAAATTCATATCGCCCATATATTTTTTCATAGCCGCATTCTCTAATTTTCTTGCTTGGCGGAGAGGTTTAATATGCATCCTACAAACAAAAGATTCAATTAAATAAGTAAACGATTAACATCTATGAAGCTTGCAGCCTGCATGTATGACAGGTTAGACTTTAGACAGTAGGTTATAAATCATTTAAAGTGATCAAATGCTAACATGAATGCAGAAAGGTAATATACATAATTCAACACCTAGTTTAGATAAGAAGACAACTGAATTTCTTAAAGATAATTCAGCATAAATGTTCAGATGATCTTCATCGATTAACAGTTAAACATAGTAATACTTGATTATATATGCACGTAACAGTTAATGATATGCATTGCTTATCTGTTGGTACAAACACAATAGCAGTCTAAAACAATTGAAAACAAGATATTGAGTAGTGTTAAAAACTAAGGCAACAGATCCCCATTTACAAACATAAATTAGCATAAGAACTTTTCATATTTAGCTTACCCAGAAGGATGAAAAGGATGGGATCCACGAGGTTCAACATCTACACCGATAGGGTTGTCCGTATCAGCTCCCGATCCTTTATGTTCAGAACTGAATACATAACATCTCATAACTATTAAAAATATACCCAAAGAAAGAACATTAAAAATAGATATTTAAAAAAAGTGTAAGATTGCAATAAAACAAATCAAGACATACAATTGCCACAGTCCAACAAAATGAAGACCCGGTTAGGAATTCACAAGTGAGGGGATTATGTGGAGAAATCTTAAAGAATAAAGGACTTCTCAACATGATTTAATCGAGACTCATTAGCTTAAACTTTTTAGTCAAGGTGGGTTCAAGGATGTAAACAAGTGCCTTGTTGATGCACACATGAAGTCCCTGCTTTTTCCCACAATTGGTGTCAAAGCCAAGGTAAAAGACATTTGCCATGTGCTGACTCTAATGTAAGGCTCTATTTGATAGAGGGGAAAGCGAATTCCTGGAAATTGTTTTCTTCATTTTCAGATGTTTGATTGTTTATGAAAATTGAGTCAAAGAAAAATGATTTCTGGTTAAAGGAAAAGCTTATATGAAAGTGGGGAAAATGATTTCTTATTATGAAACGGGAAAAACAATTTTCAAAGAAAAACAAAGAGAAAGAATATGGATGAAGAGTGGATGGAGAGAGAAAATTTGTGTGGGTCCCACCACTTTGTGTGTTTTGTTTTTTCTTATTTTGTTTAAACATCGATAACTCTAGAAATATATATCCAAAAAATATTTAAAAATTATCATAATTCATAATTTTTCAAGATCCATAAATAGATAACCATATTGCTATAGTTTTTTTGAACTTTTCAAAAAATTATTTTTTTACCTCTTAAAATACAACTTTTACATTTTCACTCATTTTTCAACATAGCAATCAAACACCGGAAAATAGATTCAGTGAAAACATTTTCCAAAAAATATTTTCCTTGCATCAAATGGAGCCCAAGTTGCAGGTCCAGCGTGTACGAGCTCTACAATTAGTCGGAGTTTCGTATATCATCTCATTTGCTCATTGTAAGTTGTAGATTAGCATGCGATTTAGTTGCTCATATAAATCATAGGTTGGGCACATTGAGAGTGCTAATTCACACTTGAGAAGGAGCAATTTGACAATGTTGTTCCAGGAAATCAATAGCAGCTAAAGAGAAAGGATTACGTAGCTAAGATGAAACTATGGAAAAACCAACTGCCTCCATTTCAAAGTCTAAGATCAAATTTGGTATTTTAAAATTGACTTACACATTATTTAGTTCATAATTTATTGAGAATCATGTGAAATTTCAAGACAGTAAAATTTGTAATTAGTATTATTCTATGAATATGTTTCCAAATTATAATTGTATGACTAAAATGATACTAGATTAATCTACGCAACTTTTACATAAAAATAGTTAATTTGGCATCAGAAAGTCAAAATTCATCTTATAATGCCGGAATGGGCGGAGTAATAGTTAACACAAGAGCAACTTCTACCAAACAATCTAACTTCAATTTTACTTTCAATTAATATATGAGGGAATAATTAACAAACTGGTAAACAAATATCAAAAGCAAAAAGGAACAGAAACTGAATGGAGCTGGGTAGGTTTCTAATATGTCAAAAAAGTGCCGAACGGGCTAGTTAATCACAATATAGCTGAGGGTGAATCTTAATTTTCACACTAAATTGAAGGACCGGAACCTATAATTAATCCAACCAATTTGCTTAAAAATAACTACAAACAACATTACCTCGACGGCTTAGTTGTTGGATTAGACCTTGAAGGGCCAGTCAATTTGCTCAAAATTTCTATATCAACACAGGTAACCAGCTTCCCTAAATTCTTGTACTGCGTATTATAATTAGTACCTCCATTCTCCACAACATACTCCAGAACACTGCAAATAAATCCCAACTCATCTCACACACAATAGATAACACATTTAATGAAGAAAGAAACATGTATAAAATCACATTCCTTATACACAAGAATCAAAACGTAAAATCCCCACTTGATTTCGAGATGTGTAGGCGCAGAATCCCCCTCACTCAAAGCATCAACGTACAATCTATCGTTCATGAAGACGGAATTGACCAAAACCTTTTTTGAACCATTTTCAGGATTTGAGTATACAAATGCATAAGTATCCTCAAACTGATCCCACCCATCAACACTCACCTCATCTAATCAACAACAAACAAAATCAAACCAAAACTTGAAACGAATTACATTGTACTGACGAATAAAAAAAAGTTTGAATTGACTCCATATGAAATAATACCGGTGGAAGGAGAGGTGAGGGCATCGTCGGCGAAGGCGGGATGGCCGGTGGCGGTGAGAACGTAGCCGGCGGCGAAAAAGGAGGCATGGATAGCGAAGGTAACTTTGTCGTGTGGTCTTCGAAAACTGGGCCGAGAAGCCCTAATTACAGCCATCACAATTTGTTCTGTCGCCATTTGGAAGAATTCACTGGATTTGAAACTAAAAGATCGGAGAAAGGGGAGAAGGAGGAGAAGAAAGTTGTAATTGCAGGACGGCAGAAGTTCTTAATTCTCAATCGTCACTTCGGTCAACTTGGCAAGTAACCTAGTAAGCAGCATAAGCGTTGTTTTCTTGAAAACAATGGCGCCAACATTATAATTGTTTTTATTTTGATTATAAAATGGACTTTTTTATAAATTCCTACTTATAGACTTATAGTAAAATTATTAAACGACAAAATGGGAAATAAACTACCGCTATGATGGTCAGTTACATATTTACATTTATTATTGAATTTGTCTTCTCTCTCCACTCCCTTATACGAATATATAAGTTAAATTCGATGACAACTAATAATAAGAATCATTTATATCCCGCGACCCCTTGTTAATTTCATAAATATTTATCTCCTTCTACTATAATTTTATTTCAAAACAACTTCAACATTTTCTTAATTTATCTTGTAATTGTGTTATCAAGGTATATAATAGGTACTAGCTAGTCCCGCTAAACTTGTGGGACGGGTCGGATTGGGCTGCGGACCATGTAGGTCAGGTGAAAAACGAGCAAGTATGAGCTACAAAATGAAAACTCATGGTTTAAGGCGAACAGGGTATGATTAATAAATAGTAAAATAAGAAGAAAAAAAAAACATAGTTAAGTGGGGGTTCAGGTCACCTGCGAACCAGACTGAACTGGTCGGGTCAAAAACGATCCAATTTACGGACTAGGGCGTGGGTTTGGCCCGTATTTTACTAGGTCTAGCACTAACATATATAATAATAATCTTCATTTATCAATTTTCACGTAACTTTTTTTTTAATTATTTATATAAACTAATTTTTTTGCACACACTCTAGGCACATGTTGTGAAAAAAAAGTTAATTAGATTTTGGTTAAATTGATAATTTTAAATTTAAAAAAGTCAAATAAAAATGAAAGTACTTGTATTATACACAGGGTTTGGCAAAAGAATGTTTGAGCAAAAAGGTAAAAGAATCTCCCAACGACAAGAAACTTTCACATTCGTGTTAACAATTCTTCACCGTATAAAACCATTTACCCTTCATACTTTATTAAATAACTAGTACTAAACATTTTTTATTTGTATTTATGTTTAACTATAAAAATTATCAATTTATATTGTATAAAGGATAATAATATATGATATACTATAAATAATATTATTATTCTCTTTTATATTTATGTTTTAAATTGATTTTTGTAGTTTAATTATCAAATGTTCTTATTTAAATAGCATTGATTACACTTGGGATATGTTCAAATATTTAACTCTCCTATAATTTAAAATAAGTTTTGTTCAAATTGCATGAATAATTGATATCATAGGTCATTAACTTGCATTAAAATTATTTCTCCACTTTAATATATAAATATGTGTGTATTATATTTTTCATTATATAGTTTTTATTTTTGCATTTCTTTTCATTCTTTTCAAATGTTTCAATATGCATAAATCATTCTAGTGGATATAATTATAGTTTAGGCTTTAAAAATCAAAATATTTTGAAGTGAACTCAGCAATATTATCTAGTCATATTGAGTTAACGTTGTTTGTCTAAAAATTGCATTTGCAATTTGATTATTTGAGCAAAACATTTTATAAAAACATGATTTCTCATATATTATAGATACACATGTGACCATTTAGTAGAGACACTTATAAGGACTATATGTAGGGTATAATTAATGATCGTGATTAATATCAACTAAATATAGTTAATCACAATTAGTGACTTAGAAGGTCATCAACATGTCATTTGCCACATAGGCTAAAGAAAGACCACGCAGAACCCATCGAGACGCCACATCATCAACACCTCAATAACATGTCAGTACTATCTCAATGCCTCAAGAACAACTTATGAGATCCCAAGAATGCCTAAGAAGGCTTACGATTATAAGGACTGTATATGGGGTATAATTAATGATCATGATTAGTATCAACTAAATATAATTAATCATAATTAGTGACTTGGAGAGTCATCAACATGTCATTTGCCACATAAGCTAAAGAAAGGCCACGCATAACCATCGAGATGCCACATTATCAACACCTCAATAACATGTCAATACTATCTCAATGCCTCAAGAACAACTCATGAGGTCCCAAGAATGCCTAAGAAGGCTTACGATCAACCTTGAAGGCAACCATGTCCATGAAGAGGAAAATTTGGATAAAGTGTTGATAAAGGTCTTACGAGGCCAAAATAATTCTAAGTCTGGAAGGCATAAAGGGTGTGTCATAGTAAGCCTCTAGAAACAAAATACTATCAAGCCCCATATTATTCCTACACCTCCCCTCATATATAAAAAATGATTGGAGAAGACTTGGTGCAATACATTTTGGAAGCCATACATGGAGATCCCCCAACTTAGTCTAAATTTGGCTATGTATGAGAAGTTAACTGGCAGGATAACTTGAGCATGGCGCTACTCAAGGATGCCATGAGGCATATGCACCCCAATCCACACATGCATGGAGCTTGTAGTACCAAAAAGGCAAATTAATGGCCAACACCCCCTAAAAAGAGCAATAAGTTGGGAGCCCCTCAAGACACCTTCCCCACAAGAAAATCCATAAAGGAAGCCAAGAATCTCATCACTACTACACTATCAATGTGTTCAAATGATGCCCAAGTGTCTTACATCATCAAAGACCAACTCAAATAGCATCATCAACATAGCCAATGGAGAAAAAAGGGAACTCAAGCGGTGGCCCCCTATAGGGGGCGACCTCTAGCTCCCCTTCCTTAGCCAAATTTTTGGCTTTTAAGCTTTATGCATTCCTATGGTGAAATTTCAGGGTTCTCCAAATCTCACACCAAGTAAGGGGCACTTAAAGGAATCCAAATGAAAGACAATGTCCATGAAAGTAAACAAGAAGGGAGAGGGACAATGCCTCCCTATAGGGGGGAAACCTTTGGCCTCTCTATTTAGCCAAATTTTGGCTTCATAAGCAATCAACTTTCACAAAGTTCCTCCAAGGTATTCTAAGTCCAAAACCCAAGCATGTAGTACTCAAATGTATGTTATGGGAAGGCCAAGAGAAGGAAAGACAAAGGAAGGTGATTTGGTAGGGGCACCCTGTCACACCCCGACTCGAGCCATAAACAAGAATGAACTTGGCATCCGGGTAAGACATATGGTCGATAGAAATCTTTTACAAAACAAGTGAGTCAAAAATTGAGAAAATTTTTATTGAGTGAAAGTAGTTTGATATACATGTCAAAAGTTTACAAAATAGGTAACTGTATAGTACAAGCTTAGGCCATTTCGGCTAAAAGAAACCAACTTAAAATCTATTAACAAAGAACTAACAAAATGAGGCTACACCTTGACATCAAAATCCAAAATTCCCTGCACGAGCTGAATGAACTCGAGTCTCACCACTACCACTTCAACCTACATGAAAATGAGAAATTATGGGGTTAGAACAAAGGCGAAGTAGAGGTAATATAATATGACACATGTATGAATAACTATAATAAAAGTGAGGTATGACAAATGTTGTCCCGATGAGACAACCTATAACTAGTAGAAGGGGGGTCGAATACAAGTTCTTGAAATCTTTTTCAAATTCTTGTTTTTTTAAAAGTAATATAACTTGCGAAAAATAAAGAACAAGAACAAGACAAATTTATAAACAATTGATTAGAAATTCTAACAATCACAAATTGATCGTCAGCTTCAATTTCTGTACTATATATAAACAATTCTATGAAAACATACAACTTCTAATACAACTCTGTAAACTCAATTACAACTTCCAAATCTGAATCATAATTGAGCTTCTAATCCTATTCAATATGTGTTTTTTGTGTACAATTGGAATAGATTCTTTTTTTCATTCTATGTTCATGTATCTATATCTCTCTCTAGTTAGTTTTCTAACCAGCTTTGTCTTTAACACCTTCAATGTCCATATCGAAGTCAACTTCTAATCCAAATTGAACTTTGTACTGCATCAGAGAGTAATCTTCACTTTAGTCTCTGATCAACTATGTTTAGTCTCCGATAGCTTAAGCTTAATCTCTGATACTTTAATCTTAGTCTCTGATGGCTTACGCTTAGTCTTTGATGACTTAAGATTAGTCTTTGATGCTTTAAGTTGTAGTCTCTGATAAGCTTTTACCTTAGTCTCCAATAGACTAAACATAATCTCTGACTTGTTGAAATCTCTAATGTAGTTCTGGTAGTCTCTTATAATACAAATTAACTTTCTCTCATAAAAAAATAAATTACATGAATCAGAGAGTAAATTACCAGCTACAAAAATTCAAATGTTATAAACTAGCACTAACTGTACATTTGCATATCTAAGTATTTTAAGTACAATCATCATTAAATGTTATAAAACCTAACAATCTCTCCCTATTTATGATTATCAAAGTGATAAACATAAATCAAGGTTGATGATGATGTCAAAACTCAAAAATTACAAGAATAACTTAGAACCAAAAATTCAAAGAATGTGTAAACTACAAATGTATCTGAACTAAGATCTTTGATCTTAAATTCAGCTTCACCAAGACTCAGGTTTAAATCCTATAAGTCTGGCTTCAAAATAAACTTCACAACCACAACATCAACCTTTCTTCTTACTAATTTCTTTGACTTTCTCTTCTAACGGCTTTCTGAACTTGATCTCTTCCTCATCATTTGTACCATCAAGTAATGCAATAAATCCTTCAAGTTCACTTTTACTTGTTGTATTGATTTGCTTTTCATAGTCAAAGAAAATCACATCTTGATGAAAATTCTCATACCATAATCCATAAGGAAGTGGAGGAATATCTACTAGCGGTAGTTTAATTAGCTTTTCCATTTCTACAAGCTCCTTTTGGATTTGCCTCCTGAATTCCAAATTAGGCACAGAATTTTCAGATACAACAGACAACAGCCACTCCAGATCATTGAATGACCTCATCTCCAGGCTTGGTTTAACTAGACACAAAGTCTCTCCATCTTTTTGAATAACTTTGAGATACTCCTTGTCCTTTTTATTCTTTTCAAGACTGATAGACTTAACACTCTTTTTGAAAGCTTCCTTTAACTCAGAAGGGTTAGCCATCCCAATCACGAAGACTTTACTACTTGGGATTGTTGTAGATTGTCGAGGCTTAAATAAAGTCACCAGAGTAGTTTTAGGTTTATTCTGAGATTCACTTATCACTGGCTTCCTCCTAGCACTTCTCTCAGCCTGCTTCATCTCCTTATTTCTCCATTTAGTCTCTGCAGAATTTTGAGCTTTGGACTTTTGAGTTGCCATTGCCTTTTTCCTTGCTTCTTCCTCTTCCCTTGCTGTTGTCATTTCCTCTTCCTCTTGCAGCTTCTGAGCATACAATGCATCAATTTCAATCAATTTCTGCTCCTGAGGAAAAACTAACTCTACTTTCTCATCCACCACTAACTCCACTGGAGTGGAAAAGTGAGCAGTCTTCATGGCGTCCCCTAATATCTTAGGCTGTCTTGATTGAGGTTGAGTAGACTTTTTCTTCTTTGGATCCTCAATCAGGATGTCCTTGCCCTTGTCTTTTTTAATGCTTGGGACCATTGCAGTGGAAAGAGAAGGAACTGTTCTTGTTATTGTTGTTGAAAGACTAGACTTGATGGTTGCACCAAGTTCTCTGTTCTTATCTTGAATTTTTGTTAGTTCAGCCATCAACCTAGCCACTTGAGTATCCTCAGGGACAACTTTCTGAACTTGTTGAAACTTGAATTGTAGGCCTCTGACTACTCTCCCCCTTTTGACATCAAAATCGACAGTGGAAAGAGAAGCAGTAGCCAGTGTTAAAATGACCGTTTATAGAAGTTGGGTAAGGTTCTGAATGTCATTGGATAATTTGTCTTGTTTGTGCAGAATGGTCTAGACGTTGGATTCTAATACTTGAAGTCTCTTCTCTGTAGTTGACTGCTCTCTTAGACGCATATTAATTGAATTTAACATCCTCCTGGGAAGATAACCTTCATAACATTGTCTAATCTTATTAGTCTCCAGCTCCATTCTTGTCTCAACATTCTGGGAGGGCAGCCTTGAGACCATTGATCAAGAAGTGCTGGAACTTCATATGTTTCTTGTCAGTTTTGATCAATTCCTCGTAGACTGCACTTGGTGTTAGCTCAGCTGCTCTAGACCCTAAAGTGGTCAAATAGTCTTGATGAAGTTGAGCAACTGCTTCATCCAATGTATTTGTGTAGCTTGCATCCAGCCAAGCATCCACATTTTCTTCTTCTATCTCTACAGACTCAAGTTCATGTGCAAGACTTGTCTTCATGGCTGATATTTGATCTTGATATTGTTGCAGGCCGTATAAGGCTTCAAAATCTGCATTGGACATATCAGCCAGCAATTGAAGAACTGCATCCCCTGGCTGTGAGCTGCTCTCAGGTTCCTGTTAGGTACAATTGTTGATGATGTTGCTTAGAGTTTTTGGTTGTACATCAGTAAATACTTAATGTGTTTTATAAACCTTAATATATCTGAACAAGTTTTGCATCCACTGATGATCAATTTAGTCATCAGGGGATGAACTGCACTACACTATACAAGTCATCAGTGAAAACATCTTAAGGACTTAATAGTATAGTAGAGAATGACTAAAGCTATTTACAAGCTCGTAAGTATCCCACACATCAGACATTCCAAACGAAATCAACAAAGTTTCAGTGATTGAAACAAGTCAGGGGAACCCATCAAGGAACCCGTAAGGGGATTACAATGGCAGACCAACCCGTCAGGGGAACGCGTTAGGGCATGACAGTGGCAAACCAACTTGTCAGGGGAACGCGTCAGGGAAAGACAGTGACAAACCAACCCGTTAGGGAGAATGCACAACAATGCATTAGTGGAAGCCATTAGTGGATGCTGTAAGTCTTAAAGTCAGGGGATCAAGAAGCACTTGGGTAACTTTATAACAAGAGATTAACTCAAGTGAAACATGAAGCACTAATTAAGTCGTAAACAGGACTTGTCATCAGGGAATCCAGAAGCACTGATCAAGTACACATCAGGGCTTGTGATCAGGGAATAGTTATGACTGCATACACTCGTCATTAGGTCTTACACACGAATCATTGAATCTTGTTATAAAGATATTTCTTGAAGTTTGGTGGTCCAATAACAACTCTCGATCATTAAATGCTCGAAGATCAGGGAATGAAAAAGAAGCAACAAAAGTCATCAGCAGTTTGACACATCATTCCTAAAGGACATCGATGTGACATATATGCGGCTAAGTTGAAAAAGTAGCACGTCTAAGCACGTGGGTTCAACAACTGATCTTCTACATATACAAAAGAGTTCTCATTACAAAAAAAAAGAGAAGAATATCCAATAGGACAACCATCAGAGAAATATTCAAAGAAAGAAGTTTTGTAATATTTTGAGAGAAATATTCAAAGAAAATAAGAAGCTAATTAGTGTGAAAAAGAAGTTGTAATTTTATTACAGAAAAGCTGTAATTCGTTACTGACATTGTAGTTGTTTAATCACGCTTGTGATTAAACAGATTTCCAGAAAAACATCAAGTTTTAATATAATTATTTTAACTTGAATGCTTGTGTGTTCATCTAAAGTTCATTATAATTTTTCTAATTCTGTAGCTATTTCTAGCCGTGCTTAAGAACATTTTATATAGAAGAAAAAGTTTATAGTGTTTGTATTCAACCCTCCCTTCTACAAACACTTGAGCTTATATTGTTCTAACAGTTCCTTTGGTTGTTCATTTATTGATTGGGCAGAGGAAATTTGAGCTACGGATGAGGTGGAGGGTTCAACAGGTCTGAGAAAATCACTTGCTGAGACTGAAGCTTTCTCTCTTTTATTTTGTTCAAGGATCTCATCCTTGCTCATTCTCTCTCCTTTTGCCTGGAGTTGGACATCCAACTTCTCTATCTCTCCTTTTTCCAAGCTATCTAAAGTTTGACTCTCTTTTGTTGGTTGTTTCTTTCCTCCTTTTTCCAGGTTAGGAGCCTGACTCTCACTAATTATTCTCATTGCCTCACTCTTTTGGATAGTGTCACTATGTCCTACAGAAAGAGGGTGTAGAGAAGAAATAGTTATAGTACCAAGGAGAGGGGGTTCCCTTTGTATGGAAGTGTTTGTCCCGTGTGAGTAATTGTAGAGGGGGGGGGGGGGGGGGGGGGGGGGTTGAATACAATTATAAATTTTTCTTCAAAACTAAACTATTATGAATAATTTAATTTCTAACAATAGTTATAAAACTTTACTGAAATGATAAAACAATAGAAACAATAAAGCAAAATTGCAAGATATAAATTGTAATCAACAATAAAGAATGATATTGTCAATTAAATTGAATCTTTACAATTTCTTCTATTTAAAAAAGAACAGCTTCTCTTTCTATAAACTAAATTAGAGCTACTAACTCTCTAAATATATATGAAAGTGTTGTTCTGAGAGATATGTGATATGAGATAAGATGATTCTTGTTGTTAAACTCAGTGTTCTCAGTTCTTTTACCTCAGCTACTCTATGTCTATTTATAGACACAACTTCCATATACTCCAAGTTTCTATTCTGAGCTGTTTACCAAAATTATCTCTGTAGTTTATTGGTACTTACAGCTCTGTCACACAACTTTCTTCATTATTCAGCCTCCCTTAGATGCCAGCCTGTTTATGTGACTTTTCTGGTGTATATTCACTAGACCAGCTTCTATTTTTCTTCTTGGAGTTCCCAAGATAAGATATCAACAATATATATCTTATCTTTGTGGGCTTCTCTGGACATAATTAGTCTAACTTCAATGAACTTCTTACTTCAAGTTGTTATAAGTTGTCTCTGCAGTATTTCAACTTGTTGTTTTGCAGGTTTCATGCTTACGGCTTTGCAGGTTTCATACTTGCAACTTTATGTGTGTGTGTGTATAACTTATTTCCTTGAAACTTCTTTGGTAGCCAATCTCTCCTTATTGGACAATCATCCTTATCTTATTTCCACCGTCTTTAGTCATATGTCATCCCTTATGCCAGTGGAAATTTATTTTCTGATGGATAGTCTCTGGTTGCTTCAACATTAGTCTCTGATGAACAAACACTTAGTCTCTGATAGACCAAAACTTAGTCTCTGATAGATAGAAACTTAGTCTCTGACAGACAGAAACTTAGTCTCTGACAGTTCAAAAACTTAGTCTCCGACAGTTCAAAAACTTAGTCTCCGACAACTCAAAAACTTAGTCTCCGACAGCTCAAAAACTTAGTCTCCGACAGCTCAAAAACTTAGTCTCTGACAGTTCAAAAACTTAGTCTCCGACAGGCTCTTAGTCTTCGATAGACAAAAGCTTAGTCTCCGACAGACTCTTAGTCTTCGATAGACAAAAGCTTAGTCTCCGATGGGCTAATTTTGCTTGATCAACTTTGACATTTGTTGAACTCTCCAAGTGTATTCATTGTAGCTTCTGATGCTTTCCTACAGTTTCTCGATAGTAGATTCTCATAGTGCATTACTGCAGGTACTTGTACATTTACAAAATTTAAACAATTCTAAGTGTTATACATCATCATCAAATGCTATAATTCCTAACAGGAAGTGGTAAGGGATCTCTCCATGGAAAATGTTTGAGAACTAACTGCACCTATACTTTGAACAAGTGGTTCTTGTGTGTCAGTCTCTGGTGGTATATAAGTATTAGTCTCTAGTGGAGAGCTAGTTTCTGCCGATGAGGGAAAACACAACAGAAGGTGATTATTTGTTGACAAGGAACTAGCAGTATAAAAGGATAATTATCTGTTGATGAAGAAATAGCAACAGGAGATAATTATCTATTGAGGAGGGAAAACACAACAGAGGGTGATTATTTGTTGATGAAGGACTAGAAGTAAGGAATGATTATCCACCGATGAAGGAAATATCATCTAATGGGTAAGTATCCACTAATGAGAAACTAGCACTAAGGAATAATTATCCACTGATGAAGGAAATATTATTCGATGGGTAATTATCTACTGATGAAGAATATCCACCGATGAAGGAATATCATTTGATGAAGGAATATCATTCGATGTAGAGATAACTAATCTAGAGACAAAATTAGACAATGATCAAAACTACAAAGTTGTAGAGGATTTCAGTAGCTTTCTAATGACATAAGAATCGAGCATTTTGGAAAAGACATAAGTGAGATATCACACATCAGTTTTAGAATTTTATTTTGAAACAAAGTTCCAGGTTAGGATTTTCACCCATGTTCAAAGAATTGCATGTACCTCTGCACAAGGAATTGGAGTACAAAGTTTACATGGTTGGAAATATATATAAGTCTATTTTCTTGCAAAGGAAGAATCATCCAAAAGGCATGCCCCTAGAGGAAGTTATAGATTTTCCCCCAAAGCAGGTTCAAACTGACTGCTACAAGTAGATTGCAAGACAAGAGAAACTAAGGTTTGACAAAGAATTTCTGATGTACAATACATGATACTAGTACATACATTTATGACATGATAACACAATACTTTAAGTTTTATGTCATGTATGTTATGAATGCCAATCAAGAAGTCATAATATCAAAATGATGAAAAAGAATATTGTATTCTCTCTGCAAATGGATCATGCCATGCTCATGTCAATAAGAAAGGGTCTCATACACCCCATGTGGGGCGGCCTCTACCCCCTTATATTTAGCTAAATTTTGGCTATCTTAACCTTCCTTACCATATGTTGTAACCTACAAGTCTCTCCTTAGATTCTACAAGTGCAAGGTCATGCATGAAGTCTTTAAAGGCACCTACAAGGAGGGCATTAAGCAAGGGAATGAGGAAGGAATGGAACCCTAGAGGGCACACCACAAGGGGCGGCCTCTGGGGTCTTAAACTTGGCCAAATTTTGGTTAAATTAAGCCCCGCTCTCACTATGTGTATTCCCAAGATCCTCCAAACTTAAATCCAAGTATAAAGGCATCTAATGAGCAACTAAAGAAGAGGAAACAAGTTACGAAAGGAAGAAAGGGGGCATAGGGAAGAGGTCCCCCATGAAGGGCAGCCTCTAGGTTGTATTTCTTAGCCAAATTTTGGCCATTTAAGGTCCTTGTACAACTACATGCATTCTAAAAGTCCTCCAAACCTCCATCCAAGCACATAAGCACTTATAGGACATCAAAGAAGGATCATTCAAGTCAAGAACCAAAGCAAAGTGAAGGGAGAGTACCCCATAGGAGGGGCAATCTTTGGCCCCCAGACTTGGTCAAAATTTGGACGTTTTCATGTGGCATTACTCCAAAGGCCTACTACCCATTTTAGATTGCTATGAAACTTCTCACACTGTCATTTTGGATGTTTTAGCATGTTTTTCTCATGAAAAACTTGGAATGTCACAGAGGGATTTGATGATGACCCATAACATGAAATTTTTGGCCTCTCGACAAGGCCCCATGGCACTCCGAAATCATGCATGGGAAAGTTGGTGCTTTAATTTCAAAATGTTCCCTAGAAGTTATGCACAAAGTCTTGTACAAGCACATTGGGAAAGTCTCAAGCCAAAGCTCGTATGCCCATCCAAGGCATGTCATAACATGGGTAACCAACACATGGTCTAATCTAAGGAAGCATGCCCCAACATGTGCACTCATCTCAACTTGGAGGAAGACAACCTCAACATGAAGAAACACACTTACAACATAAAGGGTAACATGCACCCTGTGATGACATCAACCCAACCAATGATGACATCACCAAAACATAGTGGCTCGTCTGAAGGTCAGGCTGCCTTTTCTACTAATGATAGAGGGTTGAAAAAGCCATCTGATTATGAGGTTTGACGAGGGTTTTGGACTAGCAACTAAAGACATAAGATGTAATGGAGTTTGAAATATGGCAAAACATGTAGAAAATTGATATTATAGCCACAAAAATATATGTGACAAATAGGTAACATGCATGACATATAACCTCTTAGAGGCTTATAAATACCTCTCACCTCTTCATTTGAAAGGGTTGAGAAAATTCACATCTAAGAGAGCTATGACTTCTCTTTAGAACTTTCTCTCTCTAGAAAGTGCTTAGCATTCCTACCAAGAAGGGTTCTTAATGACTTAGCCTTCCATTTGGTGCTAAGTCCCTTCACCAACACCCTACACCATCATACACCCTTATACACACCTCTAGCCCTTAAAGCTAGGCTCTGTCATTGCCATCTCTAGAGAGTTTCTTATGATCTTCCCCCTTGTTCATCAGTCAAGTCAAGTCTCATAGCATTTATGGAATTCTTACATCACCCTTTACATACCTTACATATGAACCTAAGCCGCAAGGAAATTTGTAATACCATATGACCCCCACTTGTCAAATTCATAAGATCAATACAAATCATCATACATTACTTGATCATTCTCATTGTTCTTGGCATTACATTTTCTCGGGATACAAGGGCCATAAAGTTTCTAAATGAATTAGATAATGAATGGATATGACCATAAATATCCTTATGAATTCTCCCTAAGAATTGAGGGGTTTCAAAGTGAACTTTCCTAAAGAACATGATGAACAAGAAATATCTTTACACTATAGAACCTTATAACTCTTAATACAATGTGCAACGAAATTCTTTACAATGTGTCATGCCATAGAAGTACTTGGATGACTAAGTCATTCATGCCAAAGTGTAAATAACTTTTTTGTTAATAAACTTTAAAAGTACGACAAAATTTCATTCAGTGGTACTAATAATTTTGGTATATAAACCAGGAGAAAGTGAGTCAAGTTTTTTCAAAACTAGAAAACTTTCTTGTCGTCAAATAATGTGGAAGTAATAAGAAGGTGTTCCTTATTATTTTCACTTATTGTTTGTACATATATTCATTGAGGTGAATTTCCTTTAAATTGATAGGATTTCTACCATATTTACTAAAATATAATGTACACGCGATAAAAAATTGTGTTTCATTTGGTAATATAAAATTGTTTTTTCCAAAATTTTCACTTATATTTGATGTGCTAGAAATTGTCTCGACTTGTGTAGTGTATTTTCTCAATTGTAAGAAATATTTTTTATTTTGTAAAATTGTATGTGTAGGCCACTATCTACTAGGCATATATCTATTCTCCTTTTATTTGTACATAGATCATTAAAAAAACAACGTTAGAAATATATGATAACATTATTAATAAGAAATATGATTACAGTAATTCTTGAGCCTAGTAGCAATTACAATTATTTAATAGATTAGTTACGATTATAATTATTCAATATCTTAGTTGCCAGTTTGAGGTTCAATTAAGTCATTGAATATTATCTCATTCTATCATATTAGTGGGACTTTGTCTATGCTAATATTATGATTAACATAAATAGTTTTCCCATTATTATATTTGGATGCTTGATATAATTGTTAGAAATTACAACATTTGATGATGATGTATATACTTAGAATTTTAGATTTTCAATTGTAAAATAATTGCTGATGTGCAATATAAACATCAGTAGATAAGTTTTGAAGCTGGATTTTTCTAAGTATTATCTTTCGATGAGTAATTTGTTTATTAGCAAATAATAATTAGGTCTAATGGATATTTATTCTCTGAAGGTATAATTTGTATATCAGAGGATAAATAATCCAAGTAGACAGTTAGCAGATAAATCTGTTTCTTAGTGGATAATCTGCATCAAAGGATAAATAGTTATCGACAGATAAAATATTCATTAGCAGATAAATGGTCATTGATAGATAAATATTCATCAGCAGATAAATGACCATCGACGGATAAGTTCGTCAGCAAATAAAGCCATCAACAGATACAAATTTGTCGGGAGATATTAAAGATCACATATGAATGGAACACAGCAAATCCTAAACCTAATAGGATTTGAAGTGACAAGCAAAGAAGCCGATCAAAGATCCAATATAGAGTCGATTAAGATTAACAAGGTCAGACAACTAATTTGAATCGAATTAGGATTTTTAATATACTCAGATTTAAATTAGACAACAACAAAAAGTAGTACAAAGTACTAACAAGAAAGACAAAAAGCAGTACACATTACCGAACAAGAAAAACAAAAAGTAGTACAGTGTACTAAACAATAAAACATAAAGTAACACATAGTGCAAAATACAACTAAAATAATTTAGCAAATTCTATGTGAGAACCCAGAAATTCAAATAAAATTTATTAACATTGAATTCATTAGTTATGAAATTTTCGCTCATTTCAATAACCGATAAATTTTACGATTAAGTATACGTGCAAATTACGCAAATCGACGCGCGCACGTCCACAAACGAAAAATTGTAACGAACGTGACATTATAAAATTTACGAGATGCTAATCATGACAAGAATATGATAAACACATTTCTATCTTGTCGGTGCGGATAAACTTTTCGGTTTATACAATAAATCAATGCATAACCATTAAAATTGTAATTAGTGAATAAACAAATTAAATTAAATACTAATTAATCTTATTAATAATAATAGTGATGGTAATAATGATAACAATAATAATAATAATGAATATCATATCATTAACATGTAAAAAAAGGGTAATAAAAGAACATTACACATAGACCGCCATATAATTTCCATCTATTTTTTTAATATTTTTTATGCCAAGTCATTAATTTATTGACAGAAACTATTAAAGTTTAACGGAATTGACTACTATAATTTTTGTTTTTAGTTCAATGTATTATTATAATGTTTTAAAAGTTCAGTTACCTAAACCAAAAATTATGACAAAGACAGTGACCTGAAATATATCTTTGCCTTTTATTGTTTGGATGAGCTAGAATTGTTAATACTGTAGATGGTACAAACGGGTCAAAAGAATTTGTATTTTCAAGGGAAAAGAAAATTTAAGTATAATTTCAAGATACTTTTAATGTGTATTGACATTAATACACTTCTAATTTAAAATTTAATTTGTTGCGGATAAGATTCTCGTCAGGCATTATTTTTTTCAGATAAAACAATAGGATGCTTTTAATTGAGTTAGAAATGTGGGGTATAATATGGGGTATAAATTTTGGGGTGCAAATAGTTTACTTAACCTATGTGTTTTATTTTGTTTTTATCTTAGTCGTTTTCTAATTATAGAATAGATTTTAAATTCTATAGGCATATAATTAGTAAAAAAATCATTGGTATAGTTGGGTTTTAATATTGATTTAATAACTATAATATGAAATCGCATTTTTCTTAATTATAATTCTTTTGGAAGGTAAGAAGTGTAAAATATTTGATTATTTTAAATTACTCAACAAAATTGATAATTAAAAATCTATTTTGATTTGGTGAGTTGAGTCAATAAATAAATCGTTGTTTTTGTACTTTCCTAAAATTATCCAAGTTCCGTAGTAATACCAGAATAAATTTACTTGCTATTTTACTCGAGCTCAATCCAAAAAGGTCTCCTATTATTTCAACCAAACCTAGTCATTTTGTGAATATCTAGGTCAAGGGCCCTTCTGTTTCTACATTTATAGATCAATTAACACAATAAATTGTAAGTACACTTGATCGATTTTTTGATTCTCACTCTTATAAAACCATTGCAAAATCATATTGAGTCAGATGTCTTTACAGTATGTAATCACATATTTACCAATCATAAACACAATCTAGTTAAGGACTGCCAGGCTGTGGCCTTCCACTGCTTCTTCTAGTAGCTCTAATGTAACAGAAAATTGCAACCAAGAAAGTGGTGGCTAAGCCTCCAAGAATCACTCCACCGCCAGCTACAGATTTGTCGACTGAAGCGTGGTGGTGGGGTTTTTTCAGGTGAAATTCCTGCGTAAGCTCGCCTTCAGGACCTTGATGAGCCAAAGGGCTGACATCTTTGTCAGAATTCAGATGATCATCTTTAGTTTGAGGCGCTTCGGATGGACTCAAATGTGGTGCTTCAGCATAAAACTTTGCAAACTTATGCTTGTGCTTACCAAGTTTTCGGATTGTTGGCGCTTGAGCCATGCTTTCCCATTTGCCATGATTTGATGGACTAGGACTTGATGCAGTTCTAGACTCGCCAAATGTATGCATTGGTTCAGTAACCGTGGCAAAAATCATAGAAGCATGTATCAAGATCAAGAAAAGAACAAAACTTTGAGCCATTACTATGGAAATTCAATATATATGTAAGAATAAGGGGTTATGATCTTTGATGCAATGCTGTTATAGAAGAAGCCTTTTGGATCTTATTTATACAAGGAGCTAGCAATAATAAAGGATCTGAAGACTCTTGTAGCTTCATTACTTCATCATAGAAGCTTCCATGTGCTTTTCTTTTTTCAATAAGAATATAATATGAACTTTGCTATTAGTACTTAATAATGGTTTTGTCTGCAGAATGGGGGAATTCAACGAAGATACACGTGCAAACATTTAGAATATTTGGGAGACAACTGGTTTTTTTGAATCAAGGAACATGATCTCTTTTATGTTTATATGTACTGTTGTTCCATATGCATTATAAATATAGTTCAAATATTATTCTATTGGTATATAAAATAAGAGATTCCCATTTTCAATATTTCAAGATATTGCAGAAGGTGATAAGAAGTTATGTGGTTCTGTAGCCAACACATAGAAGTGTACATTTACTGACAGCTTCTGCTTAATTACACAAGGCAAATAATAACCAGTCTTAGGTTGTAGTAACTTCTTGTGGAATTTGATTTTTTAAAAAAAAGTTGATTACCCAATCTTAATCAAAATAAAAGAACAACTTAGTAGTAGAAAAAAGAATCTAAAAATTCTTAATTAATAATCATATCCTATTGCTTGTTCTGAGCGGAATGAAACAAATATTCAATATTATTTCTCTTATTTTTTATTTAAATAAATATGATTCATGATTGTAACTCTAGGTGAAAAAGTTTTTCAGTAGATTTTGTTGTCTGTAACATATGGATCTATGCAAAAAACTAGCAGTAATCAAGATGCTTTCTGGTTTATACGTATGCACCACTCTAGGGTGACTTACCAGTCATTTTGATTGTGCCACTTCTGCAGCAATGTGATCAGGAGCATGTGTATATTCATCAATGTTTTGCTGGTTCAAAGGAATTTACTATTTTGAATTCTACCCTGGATTTGTATCAGCTACATTCATGGAAATACGTTTGAGAAATCAAAAAAATGAGATGCTGATTAATAGTTTGTCGATCAAGCAAGTTGCCATGTGAATTATCTTTTATGAAAATTCAACTAAATTATTTTTTCTGTTGTTTTATATAATTAAAATTGATGTTTTAGAAAACTTGGAGTCCTGAGTGTTGCTTGTCAGTCACTGTCTACAACAATGTCACATGTACAATTCTTCCATTTACAATTCCACAAAGCAATCAACACAATAGATTGAAAGTATATTTGATGAAAATTTTTTGATGTCCATTCTTATAATACTATTGCAAAATCATATTAATGTCACATGTCTTTACAGTATGTCGTCATATTTACTAACCATAAATACAATTTCTCTAAGGACTACCAGGCTGAGGCCTTCCACTGTTTTTTCTAGTAGCTCTAATATATCGAAAAATTGCAACCAAGAACGTGGTTGCTAGGCCTCCGAGAATCACACCACCACCAGCAACAGATTTATCGACAGCGTGGTGGTGGGGCTTCTTCAGGTGAAATTCTTGCATAAACTCGCTCTCAGGACCTTGAGACCCCAGAGGACTGTTCTCTTTATTAGAATTTATATGATCATATTTAGTTTGAGGCGCTTCGGCATAGAACTTTGCTAACTTAGGATTGTGCTTTCCAAGTTTTCGGGTTTCAGGTGCTTCAGCCATGCTATCCATTTTACCATTATTTGATGGGCTAGGACTTGATTCAGTTCTAGACTCGCCAAATGTATGCATTGGTTCAGCAACCGTAGCAAAAATCATAGAAGCATGTATCAAGATCAAGCAAAGAACAAAACTTTGAGCCATTATTTTGAAAATTCTATATGTGTAACAGTATGTTATTAAGATCTTTATTGCAATGCAGTTATGGAAGAAGCCTTTCGGATGTTATTTATATAAGAGCTAGCAATAATAAGGGGATCTGATTACTCTGTAGCTTTATGATTTCAATAAAGAAGCTTCCTTATGTTGTTTTCTTATAAGAATATGATATGCAGTTTGCCACTGGTACTTAATAATGGAGTTGTCTGCAGAATAGGGTAAATCAATGACGATACACGTGCAAACATTTAGAATATTTGGGATACAACTGGTTTTTTGAATCAAGGAACATGATCATGTTATGTTTATATGTACTATGTTTTATATGCACTATAAATGTAGTTCAATATTATTGTATTGGACCTATTGGTATAAAAAAAATGAGAGAGCTCCTTTTTTCATATATCTAGAATTTGCAGAAGGTGATGAGAAGTTGTCTATGTGGTTATCTGTAGCTAACCCATATCAATATTTAAAGGTAGTTCTGCTTAATTACACAAGGCAAATAATTACCAGTCTTAGCTAGGTGTAACTTTTTAGGGAATTTGAAATAACTTATTATCTATCCAAAGCAACTAGATTCTGTAGAAATTAATTTTAAAAAAACACAGACGCACGCGCGCGTGCACATTGCATGCAGACAACTACGTTATGCGCGAAACTTCTGCAGCATGAGGTCTGAAGCATGTGTATTTATCAATGACCTGTTGGTTCAGATGAATCTGGAATATAATAAAATTCTATCAGCTGCATTTGTGGTACTATGTTTGAGAAATAGAAAGCATGAGATTTAGATCAGTAATTTGTCAACCTAACAAGCTGCCATATGAATCATTTTTCTAAGGAAATTCAACTAATTTTATTGTTTCTCAAATTTTGATGTTTTCGACAACTTAGAATTCTGAGTAACAGAAGAAAAGTTTCATTTGATAAACAAGGGTGTTCCTTGTCAGTCACTGTCTCCAACATTATGGACTTGGGATGAAATTTGTCTAGTGGTTCGTTTTAGACACAAATAATTAGCTGGAGATCTTGTGCCAGCTTTTGAACAAGCTTTCAACATAGCAGTGGAACACTGTAGGAAGAAACTGAGCAAAATGCCTAACTTCTTTAACAAAAATTTGGTTTTGTTTGGTTGGAAACTTTACTATTCAATAATCTTCTCTAATAGAGCAAGAGCAACATTAGAGGACATCATGGTGTGTAGTCATAAATTTTGAAGCTTCAAATGTAAAATGATGTATGAGCAATTGTTGGCTCTTTTCTTCCGGAAGCCTTAAACATTTTTTAAGGTACATACACAGCAAATACCCACTCATGGTATGTGATTTCGGTAATTTTCGGTATGTGATATTAACTCCGTTGAGTCTTTGACCAAAAAAACCAATAAATTTTTCACTTTTTATCAATTTAAACAATTAGCTAAATTTTTATCACATAAAACCTTGATCTTGTACCCGAATTTACATAATGATCAATATATGAGTTAAATCTCTAATTATGATTAAAGAAATATCTAATGATCAATATATGAGTTAAATCTGTAATTATGATTAAAGAAATATCTCACATGGTCGCTGATATGTAAAATAAAATTAATTTTTAATGATTTGAATTTTATATGTTAGCAAAAAAAATCCACGTCAACAAAAAATTAATTCTTTTCTATAAAATAAAATAAAATAATTTTTTGCTAACGTGCATTTTAAATGTTAGCAAAAAAAACTTAATTTTTTTAAATATTAGAAAAACATTAAGTTTTTTTTTTGCTGACATGTAAAATCCACGTCATTAAAAATTAATTTTATTTTACACACAGTTGTCATGTTAGATATTTTTTAACTAAGCTTAGGTATCTAACTCAGATATTGGTCATTATCCGAGTTCGGAAAAAAGATCAAAGTTTTATGTGATAAAAAATTAATTGATTGGTTAAATTCAAAAATGAAAAGTTTATTGATTTTTTTGGTCAATAAATCTAACTCGTTTCTAATAATATAGAGATTAAGTGATCTATCTGTGAATAGTGTGCAATAAAAAAATTAAATGATAGCTATTTAAGGGCGTAAGCGAGTCGAATACGAGTGAACATTAATGTAATCAAACTCTACACTAATTAAATTTTTAATATTCGAATTCGAACTTAAGTATTAAGGACGTAAGCGAGTCGAATACGAGCGAACACTAATGTAATCAAATTCTACACTAATTAAATTTTTGATATTCGAATTCGAACTTGAGTATTAGACTGAATATTATTTTGATACTTAGATTTTATTCTAGTCGAATTCGAGTTACTCATGAACTACTCGCGAATACTTATATTTGATAAATTTTACAAAATATAAATTACATTTATATAATTTTTTATACTTTATAACACATTTTATGTGTGTAATAATTATTTTACTTACAAACATTAATCCTAAAATAATTTATACAATATATATTATAATTAAATAAATTATTAGTATAAAATTGGCATAAAATTTTGATATATGTTATAGTATTTTAGTATAAAAGGAATAACTGAACTACTTACGGATATATTCGAACGAGTATTTCAATACTCAAATTTTACTCATTTAATTTATCGAATTTTAAATAAGATATCAAGTTTGGTTCGTTTTCATATCGAACTTGACCTGAACCAATTAATTTTTAAATGGAGTTCGAGAGAATCCGAAATCATTTGCATCCTATTACAGCCCTATAACTATCCCCTGACTCCTTCAGAACTTTCCAAAAATAAAAATAAAAATTAGGGAGTAATAATAATAAAATGAAAACTCTGTGATATACAAATGTGACATAGTATTTCGTGCTTAGATAAATTTTTTGTTTTGAAAATAAAATTAATTCCTTCTTAGGTATAAATTAAAATGGGCATGTAGTTTTGTCAATACATTTATTGTATTATCAAATTATAAATCTAGTACTTTTGAAAATTTAAGATAGATCACGTTTTTGAAAATATGCCATATTAAACGTTTTTAATTGTAGAAAAAATTTAATAACTGATAATAAAATAAAAGAACTTATAATCAATTAAGTTAATCTTATTATCTATGTTTAAAACTGTCAATTGATTAATTAATTCAATTCAAATTATGCAGTACATATTTGGGATTTTTTTTTCAATTAATGTAATTTTCATATAGAGGTAATATTTATTATTGAAAAAATGAAAATGCTACCAGCCCAGATGACAGTTGATATTAAACGAATTCGATGCCATTCATTCATTTTCTCTAGCTCCAGTTTCCTTCGTCTTCCTCCTAGAGCCGTGTTTGGCAGATCAAAAAATGTCAATCCTCCATATGTCTCTCTCAATCCCAAAACCTCCCCAGAACCTTTCATGGTGTAAGGTTCTCTCCGATCAAACCCACTTTTCTCTCATCCCCAAATTCTCCCATTTGTCCCTCATGCCCACCTCGAGAACTGCGCCAACTATAATTAGAATGGGCGGCGGCCCGAGAACATACCCCGGCGGCGTCAACAAGTGGCAGTGGAAACGAATGCAAAACAAGAAATCTAAACAACTTCTAAAAGCTCGGCTCGCTCGCGAGCGCCAAATCTACGAGATGCTAAAGCGAGCCGAGCTCAGAGCCGCCGTCTCCAGCCTAGAAAGGCCCTGGGAGGTTGTTGATAAAGCCCCCAAATTGTTTTCGGCTACAGCCGATGAGCAAGTCCAAGTCTTGGCCGATAGATTTCAGAAGCCTGGTGGGCTTGATTTGTGGTCTGAGAAAGATGGGCCCCAGTTGTTTAAAACCTTTGACGGGGTTCCATCTGCAAGGTTTTTCCCAAAAGGGGTTGTTCATAGTGTTAAACCCTATGGGAGAATTGGGGGTAATGTGGATCAATTTGATGAATTTGGGAATTTGGGTTCTGATTTGGAGAGTGGAAGTGAAGAGGAAATGGGAGAATCAAGAAGCAGATTTGAGAAGAATTTGAGGGGTGGGTCAGATGAAGATCATAAAGGAAAGGGAAATATTTTGAACGAGGGAAGAAATGTGGAAGGGTTTAAAGGGAAATTTAGAAAAAGGAGGAGTGGAAGAAGGATTAGAATAGGGAATTCAAGTGATACTAATAATGGGTTTGATCCAGAAAGTGTTAATTTTGATCACGAAAGAAGTGGGAGAGCTCGGGTTTCGCGGAAAGATGGGATCCTTTAGCAGGGGAATGCCATACAGAGAACAAGAATATATGAGTTCACAGAATAATGGAAAATTTGGTGTTTGAGGAAAAGAGTAAATTAATATCATACATTTGTTGGAGGAGCTTTGGTATCGTCCTTACGATGATTTTGCTCCTAGTCAACTAATGATCCTAGCTGAATTAGGTAAGAAATACAAGAACTGAAGTAATTTTGAAGAGCATTGCATGGTTTGACATTGAAACAGCATTCTGTTCACCGTAAGTTGCCTGTATGAGTTCATGGTTAAAGTGATGCTAATAGGACTGGTGTTTGGTGTTTTAGGAACATGAGCTCAAGATTTTGGAATCTGATGACAAGGCAAAAAGAATTGCCAATTAGGTCCAATAAGTACACAAGTAAATACATATTTTGGTGCTTTATCTTTTGCTGATTAGATGGTATATAAGAATAAATTTTTGATTTTTTTTAGTCTATCTGATCAATACCTTAAGTTTATTAAAACTTTCCATTTTGGATGGTCTCGAGAAGGAAATTGTATCATTCCCATCTACAGTAAGTTACAATGGTTGCAGTATTTGGTACCAAACAATTGTTCTCCCACATTATTGTGGTGTTGTTTGTTCTGGGAAATGAAAACTCTTAAGAAAGTTTATGAAGCAGAGAAGACGGAGATGTTAAAAGAACAAATATATTCCTTATTATTCACCATCAGTTGGAGATGATATCATGTCCAACTGATTGTTTTCAAATGGGATGGGGACACTTCCTCTTTCTATAATTCTGATCGTACTTGAGATCAGATGTAGTTCACCTGTAGATTCCTTGGTATGGTCTTCTTGCAATGCATCAGTACTGCAATTTCAACCAAGTGAAGAGTCAACAGGTCATCAGCTTCCTCTGGTCCTTAAATAAAATTATTTTTCAACCTAAAATTATGGTAACCCCATTTGGCATTTATTATAACAACACTAAAATAATCCTAAATTGTTTGGAAAATACTAGAAGCTATAAATGTTAGTAATAAATCCAAACTTGATACAAATTGTAGACTTGTACTAGATTTGTATCTAAAAGGCATTATGTAACACCAGGATATAATCTCATTATGTTTATTCCTATTGATGTCACACTGAAGGAGTAGATGATGCGTAGCCTTGTCTTGATTTAACTCGGTTTTCAATGAACAAAAGTTCTTGGCTACGTATATCATTGTATTATTGTGCTACTCAAATATGGAGATGTGATAATGGTTATTCTAAGTGTTACTCAAATGTATCAAATCATGCTAGTGTTAAATAATTAGTCACATATTTAGGTGCACATGTATATAGGCACCAATAAGAGGCTTCTTCATGTTCAATTTTGAAAATGGTGCATCCTACTTTTGTTCCAAGTTTCTGCAATGATAAGTCAATGAAGCTATTAGTCAGGAGGCATCTTAAGATATTTCTTGGTTTAAATCTGTGGCGCCCCCGAAAATCCCCCAAGTCGGGCCCCGGACACTGTCAGTGATTTGGGTGACAGTCCCCGAGATCCGCAAAACAAATAACACAACCAAACCTTAACAACATACCTGTGGGAAATATATTCTCAAAATACATTATTACAAAATCTTAAGATCCACATCATCTTACAAAACCTTAAAACTTGAAAATAAACAAGTTGCAGCGGAAACAAAACTCTAGATGGTTCATAAGGCTTTACAACTTAATCATACTTATGCCATTGTCTCATTTTTTCTCTTAGGCGACTCAACCTTCACAACATAACCTGAAAAACATTCATAGCATTTCACATAAGCGTTTACGCTCAGCAAATATATATTCATAAGCTAGAAGAAAAGATAATTCAAAAGCTTTAGTATTCATTGAGGTTGGGCAAAACAATGTCAACACCTCCTAAAAAATCAATCAACATGTATCGTTTAGGGTTCCCGAGTGATATCAATGGGTTATCCCTCTTTAACAAATAAACCTTGATTCGTCCTCTCTTCATCAGATAATGCATCACCTGATCAGACTAATCATTATCTGACTTCCATACATAATCAAATTTCATCCCAGCTGGTCAGCCTGGTCGTTTGATTCATCATTTGACATACGTAGTCCTTCGCAGAAAGCATATGGTCTGCGGAAAGAATCACATTACCGATGTCTTGCCTCGGTCTATCATTCTTTATTATCATTGACAAGAATACCAAGCAAAAGTATTCAACAGCCCCTTAACTTTCCATATGGATATATCTTCTTGTAAACATTTTCTCAATTTTGAATAGACTTGACGTGCTAATCAATTAAAAGCAGCGACTGCCAACAACACATATTGGCGTGCTCAACAATTAAAAGACAGTGATCATCACAGGCGGAACTATATATCCATACAGAAGTTACTTGGGTGTGCATACAAGTCCATGACTTGCAACACCCAAACATCATCTTTATCATCATTTGGCGTGCTAGGAAATTTATACAGCTAGCAACCACCCAAAAACACATAGTTCAATTATCAACATCTTTTCACGTACATCGGATTCAATGATCGTACGTTACTTAATCATAAAAGAATTCATCATCATGCATAGACATTAACATCATTCATTTACGTTAATTGAATCAATGATTATACGTAATCCGTAAGAAAGAAGTGGAATGAATATATACTTGCCTTGGTCCTTAGCTAAAATTCACTATATTGGTTGAGAAAGGTTTCTGCATAACATCATTGTGGGTATATCATGAGAAATCCATACTTAATAGATGGCTATTCATATGAAAAATGGTTATCAGGGCATGAGGTTGCCCATCGGGGAAAAATTCACTCGTCAGAGACTATTAAATCCATAAAAGACTGATGACGTCATCTTAACTCATCGGAGACTAATGGTGACGTCATCGGAGACTAATTAACTCATAAGAGATTGATGACGTCATCTTAACTCATCGGAGACTAAGGGTGACGTTATCATCAGAGACTATCGTATATCTCATCAGAGACTAATTATCTCATCAGGGACTGATGACGTCATCTTAACTCATCGGAGACTAAGGATGACATCATCAGAAACTAATTAACTCATTAGGGACTGATGACGTCATCTTAACCCCATCGAAGACTAAGGATGACATCATCAGAGACTAATTAACTCGTCAGGGACTGATGACGTCATCTTAACCCCATCGGAGACTAAGGATGACATCATCAGAGACTAATTAACTCGTTAGGGACTGATGAAGTCATCTTAACCACATCGGAGATTAAGAATGACATCATCAGAGACTAATATCCAGAGTCGAGGACTAATGCTGACGTCATCAGAGACTAACATCAACACAGTCGGAGACTAATGCTGACGTCATCAGAGACTAAGAACGTCTCATTAGAGACTAAGAACGTCTCATCAGAGACTAAGTTGGACCTCGTCTCAGATGCAAGGTCGTCTTCCTCATTTCTCCAAGGGTGGTGATCTCAACCACAACTCCATAAATCAACTCTCAACATGCTTTAAGCTATGAGCAACACTTCTAGACACAAAGAATATAATCATTTCTTTTCTTCCTTAAAGACTTACTCCTATAGTTAAACTTCTCGGATACCAAGCAAAAAGAAAGGCAAAAAAGAACTTAAGATTCTTACCTCCTGGGTTGGCGAAAGAGATCAAAGTTTGTTTGAAAGTGATTGTCCAAAAGAGAGAACTTGAAATTATACGGAGATGGTAGGTTTAAAGAAGAACTTTGGAAGAGAAACTTTTAGAAAAAAAAATTGAGATGTTCCTTCGAATGAGGTATTTATAGTAGACTGAGATTGAGGTTTGAAATAAAATGATTGGTTAAACTGGACGGTAAAAACGACTGCTCATCATGATTCTTAGCAGCTAAGCATCGTAATAAGTCTACTGTCCTACATGCACATACGTTTAATCCACTTAATGACACACAAGCAGCTTATTAATCAAAATAGCATACGTACACAGTGATGTCATCTAACTTAGGCTCTTGAGTCCTTTAAAGGACTTAACAAACGCAAGCTTCTTTTAAGAGCTTACAATACGGTACTGCATGTATATATAAACATCATTGTTTATCCTTGCAACCAATAATCAAACAACAATAACCCCTTTTAATGGGTCCAAAAAAAAAAAATTCATACAACCAAAAGCGTCATATAATAACCATATTCATATTAATAAGAAAATATAATAACATAAAACAAAATAAGATGAGTGAATAAATTATTTATAGATGACAAATTTTTCGGGTCGTCACAAAATCAATTCATATCTATATTGTTTGAAACGTATTCCCTTTCACCAGTGCGTTGGTGTTTTCTCCCTTAATGCCGAGCAAAACAAAGCCTTCAGTCATATAGCAACAAAGGCAAAAGAAGATTCAGATCCTGGAGGTAATAACTCTGTACTGCTCTAAACCATATATATATATATATATATATATATATATATATTGTTTAAGTAACTTCCTGCTTGTTCAACAGTTTCCATGGGGTGCATTTAGCATTTTGCCTTCCGCTTAGGATGCATGCAGCCTTACCCAATTTCCAGATTCTGAATGTGCATCTCGGAAGCCATTGTTAAACCTTTCGAAATGGCTCTAGCTTCAGCTAGCTGTAGTACTGATGTTGCATTCCCCTGAGTTTAGCATAAAACCCTTTCACCATTCTTCCTTTCTAATCTCTAATTAACCCAACCTGCTCGTTAGGCCAAACTGAGGACGACTACCCTCCCACATAGAAGTACAATATGTGTGAATGACCCCCTACATACCCCACCCCCCACCAACCCCGCCAAATTTTTTTTTGTAAGTAACCGTCCATTGGACATTGCAAAAGGCATCTGTCCTCGCTAAACGTTTCCCGACTCCCATTCGGACATCTCCTATATTATCTATCTTTTCTATTTCAAAGAGTAAAATTTTAAAATTGTAAAAATTATTTTTGAACCAGGATTTTTAAAATAGAGAATTTGTTAAAAAAATATAGGGATTCAAAAAAATATGAAAAAGTATAATTTAATATGTAAAATAGAGAATTCATTAAAAAAAAACTTGGGTGTGAATAGCCTAATTTTTGGTGATGTGTAAAGTAATTTTTATAATTACATAATACAAAATTTTATTAACAAAAAATTGTTGAATTTTCATCATTAAAAAAATTATGATACATATCATAAAAACTTATAAAACTTTGTATACTCTATTATTCTTTAAAATTGTTTTAATTGTTACAATTAAATTTTTCTAAAATATGATAAAAAACATTACTATGGCCAAAAAATAAAAAACAGGGTGCAACTTACTTACCGTAATCAATGGTATATGTGTGTGTGTATATATATTTGACAATAGTTGTTTTCTTTAATTATATATACTCCTTTTGGTTTTCCTCTACTCCCTCCATTTATATTTACATGTAATTTCACTATTTCGTCCATAATTTATATGTATTAAATATTTTTTTTATATTTAAAAAAAATTAAAAATTAAAATTTTAAATTTTAAATATGGCTTATTAATAAAAAAAATTTTACAGATAAAAATATACTTAAAATTACGTGTCAGAAAGTCAAACGACATATAAATATAAATTGAAGAAGTATTATTTAAGTTACTCTGATCAATTGAAACTACATTTTGATCAAGTTCTTAAAGAAATCATGTTGCTAGTTAATATCCCTCCGTTCCAAAAAAAGAACTTCATTTAAAAATAATATTTATTCCATAAAAAGAGTAATATTTGCTTTATTTTTTTAAATTATAATATTCTGTTTTCTAATATTTGTCACTGTAATTTTTTGTATTTTATCATTAATTGAATATTTATATTAAATTTAAATAAATTTTAATAAATTTTTTTAAATATATTATTTTTAATCAAAATGCAATATTAATATCCATTAATAAAATTTAAATATAATTCTTTTGTGTAATGGTGGGAATAATATTTTTTACATTCAATGCATCCAAGATTGAAACCTCTAACTAATTAAATATGGGGTCTCAATTTTGAATATAGAAATGTAATATTTAATGGAGAGAATTTAATGTTTATAAATTGATGCAGAGATTCATGCACGGAATTAGAAGGTTTGCATGTCACAATATCTTCCTCCTCCTGGAATGTCACTATTCATTTAACATATTGCCATAATCAAGAAAGTTTGTGTGTGTGTGTTTTTGTGTGTTACACAGAGGCCACTTTAATTATCTTATTGAATTTTTTATTAATTTGTAAAGTTAAACATCTTGACTTTTTTATTTTTTCTCGTTAAAAATCTTAATTTAATTTGTAAAGTTAAACATCTTGACTTTTTTATTTTTTCTCGTTAAAAATCTTAATTTTTTTATTTTTTAGAAAAAATAGTCGATTATCAATTAAGTCATAGACAAAGTCAAGAGAGTTGTGATTTTGTGTTGTATGTTTCTTTGACATATAATAATTCAGCCCCTAATTGTCTTCCTAAAAGTTTCAACATTAAGTGACCTTAATCATGTGGCCTACAAAATTTGTCAATATCTATCCATCAATATTTGTTACTTAAAATTTGTGTTTGTCAATTTGATCATTTTTTTTTTGACTTTAAAATAACATATATATTTATAACTATTAAAGAGAAAAAGGAAATTGAGTTATAGTTCATTTTTATAATTCTACCACTCGTGTTATATTTCGATTTTCAAAATATATGAGAAAAATCTAATCGTACGGATTAAAAGAACATGGAAAAATAAACTACATGTAATTTTTAGGATTTTTATGAGCTCATTTACATTGTTTTTATAATCATATAAAAATCAATATATATTAGCCATTAAAATAATACAAATTTTACATAATAAAAACCATGTTATACACTATAAAATAATTTGAAAATTCATATAATACTCTATATTTTGATATTCTTTCAATATGTACAGTTATATTTTTTAAATATATTATGGATTCATAGATATAAAATTAGTGGATATGATTTGAAATGTGAACTATAACTTAGTTATCTTAATCTCATAATAAAATTATAAAAATAAAAAACTATAGTAAATTGTATAACTTTTTTGATAATTATAATTTTGTCATACATATATTTATAAAATAATAGAAAATTTTAGTCAAATATAGGTCAAGTTTGTTCAGAAAAATTTCAATAACAGAATAATTGAGAATGGAGGGAATAAAGAACCAATATGTCAATTGATAGGGAATGATGAGATTTAAAATAAAATATTAAATGCGACAAAGCATCAGGACTTATAATGTAGACCACAAAAATATATTTGAATAATATTTATGTGCGAATCTTTAGTGGTAAAAACAGTTTCTCAAGAGAGAAAAATGCATGACCCGCAACACCCCAGCGCTCAACTCAAATTCATTTCATTTTAAACAATCTGATAAAAGACACTGGAACGATCTAAACAATAAAACATAAAATAAAATAAACATGTAACATCTAAACGATAACTATAGTCACACTTATTATTCTAACATCATTAATTTGACTTTTATTATCAAAGTATTAAACTATGACATACTAAATTTGAAGTTCATAAAAATTAAGTTCTTCAGTTTTTGTCACTTTTAATCACAAAATGCTCTCTTCGTCTTTCAAAGAGTTTAATTTGACTTTATTAGCTACACTAGAAATAAAATGTTATGCAATTTTTTTTAACCTTTTTTGTTCATTTGAATATTAATATGTGACTACTTCCATATTTCAAAAAAATAAAACATTTTTGCCTTAATTTATTTTTTTCCAAATTAATAACACAATCAATGATTTAGAATTTTACAATTTTAGGCTAGACAAAATTAAATGTAAGTACTGATGTGGGCAAAAGGAATATATTATCTTCTACACTTTTATTAGTCATAAACTTATTTAGTTTTAGTCACTATTAACTAATTGAAAGATATATCATGTTTTACAGTTTCATTAATCACGTTAAAATTATTATTTTAAGATGCAGTTGTGTAATCTCAAAAACTCTCTTTCTTTTATCTTAGAATATTAAGATCGAATGACTACCGATCAAAGTCTATATATAACATAATTAAATAACCACCATCAAATTAATTATGATAAAATTAACTAATTAATTAATTATGATCATATATAACAACACTATAACTGATTAATGGTAACTAAATTAATCATAAAATTAATCATTAGTTAAATTTATAAATTCTAATTACGTTAACTATAATCAAACTAGTAATTACAAATCAATAAATATTTGTACACAAATAATTTCACAAGAAAAACTCACAAAAATGCATAAAGATAAGGAAAATTGATGGACCACGTTGAGAAAAAGAAGATAGAGAGTAATAAGATTGTCCACATACATAATCGTCTCCTCTCTCTTCCAAATCTTAGCCTCCCTTAACGAATTTTTTAGATTTGGGAAGAGTTTTTCTTTATTTTTAAAGAAAATCTTCCCCTAAAACTTCTTTTGTCTTGATTTTTAGCTACTTTCTTGGAGTTTAGATTTAAAGAGAAAAGAAAACAAAGAGAAAACTAATCATTAGGTTGTTAGAGTTATTTAAAATGAGAGAAATTGAAAAAAGTAAAAGATTTGGAAA
The DNA here is from genome assembly GCA_014636745.2 of Centella asiatica. NCBI lineage: Eukaryota > Viridiplantae > Streptophyta > Magnoliopsida > Apiales > Apiaceae > Centella > Centella asiatica. The sequence goes on from CM025784.1 coordinate 3,049,956, forward strand.
TAAAATCTTTAGGTTGTATTGCTTAAAAAAATTTATTCTCACTTTTGAGAAGAAAATGAGATTTTTTTTTTCTCATATTTTCTTTTTCTTCATTAAAATGTCCCCAAGTACTACCTTAGTTCAATTAGTAAAGTTTTCCCTTTGTGTGACTATCATTTCTCTTCTTTTTTTTTATTTTTTTATTATAGTAATTTCTCTAAATTTGAATGAATCTTCATTCATTTTTGTGAGACCACTTTTTCTAATTTCTTGGAGACTCTTTTATCTAATTTGAATTTTTTCAACGTCATGAACTTGTTTCATATAAGGATTTGAAGTTGGGAACTTGATTAACTTTTGGGGTCTTTATGAATTTCTCGCGTTTGTCAATTATTTTTGGTGATGAATTAAAGCATGTTTTATCCAATTATGGTGCTCTAATTGAATATAAGTTTCATTGGTTTGTTTAAAATATAATATGTTATGTTTTTAATTTCTTAGTTCATATTATTTTTATAAGCGTAATGTAATCCAATTTTGTATGCTCTTGAAGGATTTATCCTTTTTCTTTACTTGTAATTCAATTTTAATGAATGAAATTAGTTTTCATCTCGAAAAAAGTTGTTCATATATATATATATATATATATATATCTATGGGAGTCGATCCATATCTAATGTTAGCTGTGAAGTCTTTCGTAGCTAACACATTTATAGTCGTCTATGGAATGATCCAACGCTTGAGATCAAGCTCAAAAAAAAAAAAAATCCCTTCCACCAGTGTTAGTAACGGAAGAGAAATTTTATTATTTTAAAAAATATTCCCTTCCGCTGCTAACACTGGCGGAAGGGAAAAAATAATTTTAAAAAAAAGTCTTTTCCGCTACTAACACTAGCTGAAGGGAAATTTTTTTTTTTTTAAAAAAAAAATTTCCTTCCTCTACTAATTGGCGGAAGGTAAAAAAAAAAAATTCTCCTTTCCGCCAGTGATAGTGGCGGAAAGGACCAAAAATTTTTTTTTCCTTTCCCCAAGGCAAAAAAAAAAAAAAAAAATTTCCCCTTTCCGCCAGTAAGAGTGACAGAAAGGGAAATTTTTTTTTTTTACCTTCCGCCAGTGAGACTGGTGGAAAGGAGAAATTTTTTTTCCTTTCCGCCACTCTCACTGGCAGAAAGGGCCAAAATTTTTTTTTCCCATTCACCTGACTTCTGCCTATTTTGTACTTGAAAATAACAAATACAATATTTTTTTCTTCCTTCTTTCGTGATATGCTATATATTATGATAAGAAAGACCTAGGTAAAAAAACTATCTTATTCCGCCGCATGTAGGTTTCCTTCTTCGTTCTCTAGTTTTATGAAAAAAAAAATTTTAAATCTAACTCATTTGTTAAATTTTTTTTTTATTATAGATCAGATAAACATATCTCAGGTTGACATTTTAATCAGGTTTTCAGCTCTTCACCTTCTTAATTTTAAAATGAGTGATAACGATAGAATATATGATGTTGATACATTTTTTGATGATTCGTATTCTGATATAAGTATGCATGTTGAGAATGAAGAACATCATATTGACAAAGAAAATAATATCGAACAACAAAATAATTTGAATGACAAAGAAAAAATAAATTTATACAGTGATGGTATTTGTCCTCCGTATGTGGCTCAAATATTTACAAGTATATTTGAAGCTGAAAAATATTATAATGCATATGCTCATAATAGTGGATTTGAAGTCAAAATTTTAACCAGCAGAAAACATTCGGGGTCAAATCAATTAGCTCATAGACTATATGCATATAGAAAAGCAGGTAGACTTATTAAGAAAAAAAATTTGTTTGAAAATGAAAATGATGATGAAAGCATAATCCGGAGGAAGAGAGATATTATTAAACGCACAATGTGCAAAGCCAGAATGTTTGTTGTTCATAACGTGCAAAATAATAGTTGGCGTGTAACAAAAGTGGAGTTAAATCACAATCATTCAATAGTAACGCCTAGTAAAATAGATTTCATGGCAACACACAAAAATATAACTGTTGCTGATAGAGAGTTAATCAATTTACTCCACCGATCAAAAATCAAACCGAGTTTGATCATGAATGTGTTGAGTACAATGAGTGGTGGAAGGACATATGTTAAATTCACCGTCGAAGATATTCGAAATGTTATACGCAACTTGCGACATGACGCATTTGATGCAAATGATGCACAAGAAGTTTTGACGGTTTTAAAGAGACTCAAGTTAGAAAGTGTTGAAAATTTCTTTTATAATATAAAAGTTGACGAAGAGAATCGCATTGCATGTATCATGTGGGTGGATTGTCAATCAATTATTTGTTATAGAAATTTTAGAGACGTAGTGACCTTTGACACCACTTACAGAACAAATAAATATGGGATGCCATTTGTTCCAATTACGGGAGTTAATCATCATTATCAGTCTATTTTGTTTGGGTTTTCCCTTATCAGGATGAAACGGAAGCTACATTTGTTTGGGTGTTAGAAAATTGGCTAGAAGCTGTTGAGAATAAAATTTCGTTGACGATCATAACTGATCAGGATAGAGCCATGAACAATGTCATTGCTACTATATTTTTTTTAGTACTATATATGAAGGATTCTCCTATCCGATTTCTTTTTTGATATCTAAAAAAGAATCGCATCAATCATTTGATATGTACGTGGCATATCAGTAACAAATTCCTAGAGAAACTTCATCATTTATATAATAGTTATGAAACGTTTAAGGAAGACTTTGACAGGTACGTATCTATTTTTATAAATTGTCGATGTTAAATTGTTAATATTTTTTTGTTGTCATTTATAATATGTTGTTATTATAGGTGTTTGTATTTAGTGACAACTGCCGAATTCGAGGAAAGGTGGGCAAAATTGGTGGAACAATATGATTTACAACATCACGAGTGGTTTCAATCTATGTATAATATAAAGGAGAAGTGGATCGGAGCATACTCAAAGTCATATTTTGTTGTAGGGATGACTACAATCGGGAGAAGTGAATCCATAAATAGTTTTTTTGATCAATACATAAATAATTGTACCGGTTTAAATGATTTTGTGATTAACTCACAAATAGCCATTAAGAAACAATACTTGAATGAGAGAAAACAAGATCTTGAAACAGAGTACAAGACAAGAAATTTGCGTAACGGAAATTTATTGGAAAAACATGCGGCACTTGTATATACGAAGAATATTTTTAAAGACTTTTCGAACGAGTTTTATGAGGGTCAAAAGTTAACGTGTCGTAAGATTCAGAATTTTGGGGTCGGTGGTACAAAGGGATATACAGTTTTCAATGAGGAGGTACCACAAAACCGACGATATTATTACGTTGTCGTTAAACACGAGGACTCCGACAATGTGACATGCATATGTCAACGCTTTGAGCACGACGACATGATTTGCAGACATATTTTGAGGTATATCACCTTCAAGAGCATAAATGAGATTCCAATGTCTTTGATTTGTGGCAGGTGGACGAGAAATGCAAACAAAATTCATGGTGATCCTGTTTACATAAATGAAGTAAATGCTGAATCAAATTCTGATGTTGGTGATATTAGTACAATACGTTACAATCATTTGAATAGGGTTTATCAAGAAATTTCAGCAATTGGATCGACATCGCAATCATCTTACATGCATGGTCTTGAAACTGCTATGAATGAGAAAGTATATATAAGTAAGTCAAGATTGATTGAAGAAAATGACACGGTTGAAGGTAGGAGTAGATCGAAGTAGCTGCACATGGAAGGTGGTAGTATTGACGAAGAAGATGAGTATTTTCCACCTCTTCAATCACAAACTAAGGGTTGTAAGAAGGTCACAAGATTTAAGAGTGGAATTGAACAAAGTCAATTTGTAAAAAGGCTGCGAAAATGTGTTATATGTCAAGAATACACTGATCATGATAAGAGAAATCATGATAAAGTAATGGAGATGCGCGCGTAAATGTCTCAACATAGCACATTAGATTTAGACGATAATGAAGAAGAGTTGTGATCGAGTTTGACTTTTAAATTATATTAATTGTAATTGTATGACTTTTTGATGTATTTGATCGGTGGATATAATGCACTAATGATTATAATACTATGATTATACATTATGATTAATACTATGAGTATAGTAAAAAACTATAATTATTATTATTATTAATTATTGTTTGAAATAATTAAGTACAATATTATGATTATAATAAAATACTATAATGCACTAATGATTATAATACTATGGTTATAAAAAAAAAATACTATAAAAGATGAGTTAAATATAATGTTAATCAAAATTATAATATAATCATAATACAATCATCATGATAATTAATAATCTAATATGAGTTAAATACATTATAATCCTAAACCCTAAACCCTAAATCTTAAATTAGACATAGTATATACTAAACCATATAATGACAATTAGTGTTGAAAAATGTCATTAATAATAAAATTATTATAATATTGTGATTTTTTGTATTAATTATTATCATTATTAATTATTAAGATTAGTATTAAGTATTATTTATTATGATTATTAATTATAATAATTTTTTTTAAAAAAAGTTCCTTCCGCCAATGTTAGTAGCGGAAGGGAATTATTTTTTTAAAAAAATACCCTTTCCGCTACTAACACTGGCTGAAGGGACTTTTTTTTAAAAAAAAATTTCCCTTCTGCCAGTGTTAGTAGCGGAAGGGGTGTTTTTTTTTTTTTTTAATTTTCTCTCCTTATTTCTTCCGCCCCTACTAGGTTATTTCTTCTCTAGTCTTCTTTTTTTCCCCCTTCCGCCGCTCCTTCCTTTCTTTCTTCCGAAAAAAATTTCTTCTTCTTTCTTGTAAACAACTTCCGCCCCAAATCAAGTAAGTTTTTATAATAGATTAAAACTGTATTGATTTCATTTTTGAATATTGAATATTAACAATGTATGCAGTGTGTATGTGTGCAGTGTGTGTGTGTGTGTGTGTACAGTGTGTGTGTGTGTGTGCAATGTGTGTGCAGTATGTGCGTGTGTATGTGTGTGTGTGCATTGTGTGTGCAGTCTGTGGGTGCAGTGTTTGATGAAATCTTTTCAATATTTTGTAGGTTGCAATGGACCATTATGATTTAAATCCGGGTCCCGAAGATAACAGTTTGTTGGATGATCAACCAACTCATATATCTACTCACATATACAACACGAATGAATTCAGAGTACTCGACGTTGCTCAACAGAGTAATCAGAGGTATGATCTTTGGATGCTGAGTGACGCACAGAAGGATATACTTAATGCAGTTGGAATGCATGCATTTACATACGGATGTATATTCCCAAGACACGATGTATGTTTCGTTACTGCATTAGTGGAAAGATGGAGATCATCAACAAACACATTTCATTTTAGTAGCGGTGAAGCGACAATCACATTGGAGGACATCCACTATATAATCAGTTTACCCATTAATGGGAAACCCCTTATTTGTGGTGTTTTATCTGAGAAGGAACAAAAAATATTGTTTCAAGACTACTTTGGTGAACAGTTCTATAACCAGTTCTACAAGGAAGCAAAGTATGGTGGTGGTATCCGTTTGACGTGACTTTTGGAGTGTTTTCCTGAACTGCCAGAGGATCCACCGGTTGACTATATAGCTATTTACACAAGAGCCTACATACTGTGGTTGTGTGGTGCTATATTGTTTCCCACTAAAATCAAAGACATATGCCCAGCTAGGTATGAAAAAATTATTGTCTTTGTTATTGTAATTCTTTGTTGTCATAATTTGATATTAATTTGGTTAACGTGTTGTTTTAATTTTCATGTTAGGTACATGGTATTTGTTAGAGACATTGAAGATATAGTAAACTACGCTTGGGGTTCAGTAATCCTAGCAGCCATTTACCAAGTACTCTACGAGGCATCCCACTACAGAGAAGTTAAGGGTAAGATTGTATTACCTGGAAGGATAACGGGATGCATGACAGTGGTGCAAACTTGGGCATATGACAGATTATGGATTGGACGTCCAATGCCTTGTCCTGGATTTGAGTTGTGGTCGCTGCGTGGCATGACTTTGTTTTCCTAGTGAGATGCCGAGAACTTGTAGAAGGGGGGTTGAATACAAGTTCTTTGAATCCTTTTCAAATTTCTTGCTCTTTAAGAAATTAAACTTTCTTGCGGAATATAAAGAACAAAAACTCAAATCAATTTATAAACAATTGCTATATTGATTTCACAACTGATTTCAAATTCTAACAATCATAATAAATATGATTATCAGCTTCTTTTCTATTATGTATAGGAAAAGATACAAAACTGTGAAAAACCTATACAGCTTCAAATTACAATTCTCTGTAAACCTAATTACAGCTTCTCTAACAACTGAATTACTATTAACTCAGTTCCTATTCTGAATAAAATTCAGGTTCCTTATTCGAATCAAATACAATCTTTCATTTTTGATAGGAACAGATTTCTGGTTAGTTTCCTTACCAGCTACATCTTCAATAAAATCTTGCTTTATGTGGAAGACATTCCTTTTTAATTCGAACTCTGTATCTTTCAGGAAATAAATCACGATTAGTCCCTGATGCTTCATCTTTAGTCTCTGGTGACGTCATTACTAGTCTCTGGTGCATTTAGTCCTTGATGACATCAGCTTGTGTAGTCTCCGATAGAATTATTTAGTCTCTGACGCGTTAAGTCTTAGTCTCTGATGACGTCAGCTTAGTCTCTGATGCTTTTAACTTTAGTCTCCAATGACGTAAGCTTTAGTCTCCGACTCCTTTAGACTTAATCTCTTATGACTTAAGTCTTAATCTCCGATAGGCAAAACTAGTCTCCGACAGATAAAATCTTTTTAGTCTCTGACCAGTTCTCCTAATCTCCGATAAGCGTTTTTGCAAACTCTAACGGATCAAATACACATCTTGACTTTCTGAAGGTTCGATACACCATTCCAGCAGTTACTTACAAATAAGAAATATTTATATCTCTTTACAAAGAATGAATGAATTACAAATAAAGAGATAACTGCTAGCTACAAAACTTTAGTGTTACTAATTAACACTTTCTATACATTTGTACTCTAAGTAATCTAAAGACAATCATCATCAAATGTTCTAAAACCTAACACTTCCAGGAGAATCTTGCGGGTTTGTTGGTATTTGAAAATACCAAGCGCAACAAACTGAACATGGACGTGTACTACTTGTGGTACAACAAAGTGACACGAAAATGAATTGTAAAACCGGATGTCACTGATATCCGATACAGTAATAGTGTCATTGTTGATCAACCTCATGTAATAAACGTGGTACGTATAGTTAATTATAATCCTTGTATTGCATTATATCTATTTTGTAACACTATTAACATATACTTGTATCTTTTTATTGTGCAGTTAAAACAGACACTGAGGATGTTGCAGCAATGGCTGAATAAGCCTACTAAGATTGAACAACAATATCAAGCACTCTTAACTGATAATAGTGCCCTGTTTCAACAAATGCAATTGTCCAATAAACCCCGAAGCAACCTCTTTATACTCCGTCCTTCATTGATCCTTCTGAAACTCCAACTTCCATAACTTTTACATCGGATCCTCCAGTGTCCTTCACAACTAATTTCAATCCTTTCGCCGAACATGCAACTTCAACCCATTTCTCCCAAGAGGCACCACCCGTCCGTAATCCGATTAGAGTGTCAAGACACGATCTACTGATGGTTCCGGTAAAAGGGGGTATGGTGAAGCCATTAAACCCTTAGAAGGTGGATTGGTTGACTCGACACTGTTTTAATGGTGAACCAATCGATGATTCACAATATTGGCCTCGAAAAATTAAAGGTTATAATATTAATCAACAGGAGGCCACAGAATTATCGCTTGGGGCATGGTTAGGCAACACAATTGTGGATGCCTACGAAGAATTGTTGGCAGAAAAAGACGCCGTCATAATACGGGTGGGAAAAAAGTTAAAAAGAAATTTCTACTATCTACCAACTTTCTTCATTGTCGTGGGTCAAATCATGATAAATGCCATATTCGAAACTGATATTGCAAATGCAGTTGATTTTGTACAACACTTTGTAAAACAAAATGTTTTACGTGTTTCAGAATGTGATGTCATTTTCATGTCATTCAATTCTCGCATACACGAACATTTTGTCCTAGTGATGTTCAATGTTAAGGCATGGGCAATAAAAATCATTGATCTCACGCATCCTAAGATGACTCCGGCACAGTTGGATGCGCGATACCAGACGGATATTGCAGCTGTGGTAAGTACAAAAGATTTTATGTTCATTTACATATGATTTTAATTTGTTATTGTCACTGACTAATTTTTATTTTTTAAATGAGCAGAAGACTTTTGTACCTATCTTGCTAAAATTTGCTGACCCCGAAACCAATTGACCCCAAGAGATACAAAACTCGGGAAGAAAGTTGAAGTGGCGAAACAACATAATGGTTTAGACTGTGGGGTTTACATTTGTAAATATATGGACGCAATCTCACGTGGACTAAATCCCACTGCGGCTAAATGGACAGTTTAAGATGCATCTATTCTTCGTTTGCGTCTTGCTTGGGAACTGCACAAAGGAATGGCCAGGGATCCCCCTAGAGGGTACAAGATGGCAGGATCATTGATGTTGGATTATGATGAAGAGTAATGATTAATATGTATGATAAATGGAATGAAGTTGTATTTGTTTTAATTATATTTGATTTAGATGTAATACAATTTATGTTTCTCAGTGTAATATATATGTTCTTTGTCGATGGTGTGTTATATATTTGTATTTATTGATTGTGTGTTATACAATTTGAGATTTCAGTGTAATATAATGTATTACACTAAAAATATAAGATTTTAAAATAAAAATAACATTTTATCAAGCAATTCTTTTTTTAGATTGACGGAAGACTTAAAAAAAAAGCTCTTTCAAGCATAAATATCAAGCACAACACTAGCGGAAGGCAGACGAAAACGATAAAAAAAAAGATTGGCAGAAGGGAAAAGTTTTTTTTACTTTGAAAATATCTGACAGAAGGCTTTAAAAAAAACATTTTATCAAGAAATATTTTTTTAAGACTCGCGGAAGTCTTTAAAAAAAATATCCTTTCAAAAATATATATCAAGCACAACACTAGCGGAAGGCAGGCGAAGGGGAAAAACAAAAAAAAATTGGTTATTTCCGCCAGTGAGAGTAGCGGAAAGGAGAATTTTTTTTTTTTTGCCTTGGGGAAATGAAAAAAAAAATTTGGCCCTTTCCGCCACTCTCACTGGCGGAAAGAGAATTTTTTTTTGTTGCCTTCCTCCAATTAATAGCGGAAGGGAATTTTTTTTTTTTAAATTTTTTTTCCCTTCCGCCAGTGTTAATAGCGGAAGAAAATATTTTTTTTAAAAAAAAATAATTTCCCTTCCGCTATTAACACTGGCGGAAGAGACTTTTTTTTTTGAGTTTGATCTCGAGCGTTAGATTATTCAATGGACGGTTATAAATGTGTTAGTTACGAAAGACTCCACAACTAAAGTTAGATATGAATCGACTCCTCTACATATATCACTGATTACAAATTTATTTGTATTGTACATGAATTTTAAAGCTATTTATATAAAATTCCTCTAGCGCACGCTTTATATATTTTACATGTTTTATTATACAGAGAATGAAGAGATGAGGGTGGCAATTTTCGTGGGATCGTTTCCCAAGGGGGCAATTTCTCTCTCGTTCCATGATCTATCAATTCTGTCAAAAGTTTTCTCAACTTTGTGTCTCAATCTCAGTTCTGATAATAAAGAGTAAAAGAAGAAAGCACAAATAATTTAATTAAAAAACACATGCATATAATACAAAAAAAAATAAAAAAAATTAGTGGTTCATCCTCAAGAAGTAAGCCATTAAAAAAAATAACAATGGTCAACTTTTTTCTTATCCCACTAATTTTTATCAAACAAATTGCTTGATATTTAGGATTAGGGTTGTCCCTATTATTAGTGTAGGTAATTAGTGCCAAAGCATATATACTAGCTAATCATCTTCTCTTGAAATTTATATTTGTATATAATTAATGTGATCGAGAGGTAAAACTCCTAGAAATATTAAGGTATATATGCTACCCATTTCTACCCACTATGACCCATATGCCTAAAATAGACTTTAATCAAGTATATTTTTTCACTCATTGGAAGTTGAATTTTATTAGTGGTTGTATAGTTGTATGTCCTTAAATTTTAAACTCGCCCACTTTTATTGATGCAATATTTTTGAATGTTTTTTTTGTGGTTGGACCATAGGGACTGATTTCTTTTAGATACTTAAGCGTCATGATAGGTTGTAAATGAAATTTAAAATATTTTAAAATTGATCATATTCGAATCCAAAAAATAGATAATAATTTTTATATTCGGTTGAAAGCGGATAATACTTATTTCTAATTTAAATTTTTTATATATACTAAAAATGCACAACATAGATGATGTCTACTATAGATTTTTGAATTTTCTGTAGTTCATATAAAAATTTATGGTCAAATTTAATTGAGAATTTAGACAAAATTAATATTAGTTTTTGTATATTAATTTGTTTGGTTTGTTAAATGTAAATTTATTTAATATATATTACAAAATTTATTGAATAGTTAAAATTAATTTTGTTAATATATTCAAAATATTTGAGATTTGTATTCGTATTCACAACAAACGATACATTACTTTTCTTGTCTTTAATTTATATTGTTGTGATAAAAATTATGTTGTCAAAGGTTATTTTAATGATATATATATATATATATATATATATATATATATAGTGTTGACATGTCGATTCATTGACTAAAATGATTTATTTTAATGATAAAAAAATTAGACTATGACCACCCTGTTGTTGGCTAAAATCTCTTTCTTTTGACAACATTCCATTCTTTAAGCCATTTATCTCTTTCTTTTGACATCATTCTATTCATTTAGCCTTCTTTTTTTCGCATGTGATTTACGAAAAAAATCTTTCTTTATTTTTTTTCAAAAAATCCTCTTTAGTGTTACAATCGAACAATTATAGCTGTCTCCCACTTCTTAAAACATAACCTTACTTGGTGAAGATAAATGAAACAAAGTCCACCGTATTTATTTGAGTAAACAATCCCAAATTAATGTGTAAATATTGGGTTTTTTGTTTTTTTTTTTTTGTCAAACAATGTTTCCTGTGAATTTAATATCCACGAGGTTGTATGTTGGTACATAGTACGGATTTTTTATATTTTTTTAAGTAAAATTAAGAAAATTATAGTTTTTTAAAGTGTTTCTTATTTGTAACTATTTATAAATGTTATTATATGCATAAGGTAATATTTTAATAACAATTTGTTTTAGACCTAAAGGAGAAATATGTTAAAAGTCAAAATCAAATGGTATTAAGATTTGAGCCAATTAAAACTCAAAACTAAATAGTATTAGAATTTGAGTTAGTTAATATTGCTTTTAGTAATAATGAAAAAAAAAAGAATTAATTGAATTGATCAAGTCAATAACTGACTCAACAAATTTGACTATATCCTTGAAATATGACTTATCAATTAATATATAGTAATCGAATGATATTTTCTTCTCTAATATTATTTAATAATTTTTGAAGTCCAAATTGATTGAGTTAATAAGGTAATAATTTTTTTGGATTGAGAAATTTTGTTTGCTTGTCGTTCTTTAATCTTATTAGTTTTATGGCTCATGCTACACGGATTCTGTTTTATATAATTATAAATTTGTAAAATATATTTTCAAAAACTAAAATGTATTGATAACTATTTATTAATTTGTGTAAGTATTTCGTTATCATTATTTGTTAATAATTTTGAATATTTATTTGAATTAGTATTTGTTGTCAATCAACAAATCTTGTATTGATACATTAAATTATTACTATAAACATATGTATATAAGCTTAATATCGTCATATTTTTCTTTCACAATAATAATAATAAAATGATTATTCTTTTTTAAAAGTTTAGTAAATATATATTTGACTCGTTGATTTAGTAGTTTTGGTTTCAACATTTTTTAATTTTTTTTGTAAGTATTTTTGGGGTTATTTTAATGTGTGTTTGATGAGTTTTTTTTTTTGTTTACATTATTTTTCTTGATGATATTTTCAGTATATATTCTAATTAAATTTAATTATAGTAAAAAGTTAAAAATTAAAAACTCCAAATCATTTAACTTTATTATATAAGAGTTGTAGTTGATTACAAATTAAATTTTAATTGAAGAAAAGATAAATAATATTAAACCAAATAAAATTTAAAAGAAACTAAACGACATTTGAAAGAGATTTAATAAATTTTAGGAATAAAATTTTAATTTAATTTTTTACATAGAAAAAACGAGGCTAAAACTTAAACATGTTTTAGTACTTTTTGTTTCACCTTTATATCCGAAAAGGATGTAGCCGAGTGAGTAGGGCCCTTATTCTATGTGCACATTGACTGCTCTATTACTATATATTAATTAATAAAAATAATTTATATATAAAAGTATCTTTTAATATTTTTTTTCTTAACTAAACATTTTAGCATTTCTCTCCCCACCCTGATTATAACAATAACTTCACCTCTCATGTTCCTTAATTACATAAGAAACAATATTCTCATAAATAATAACAAAAAATTACTACTAAATTATGCAAATCGCCGGTTTTCATTAGTCACAAACGCCCAACAAACAATAGAAGAAAGGGGGAAAAAGAAAGGATAGATAAGTTATCCTTACTGTCACTCTAAATATATAATATAATCAATTGAAAAAATAATCATGAACCGAGTACAAATCATCCATATGATATAATTACAATCAAATAACTATAATCTTAATCACTAATTAAACTTATTTAATTGAAATATTTATAACCAAATTAATAAGAAAATATAATTATCTAATCTCACATTATTGATCGATAACTATTAAATTATAACAAAATTAATAATCTGTCAAATTTACAATAATGGACTAAATTATTATAATAAATTTTATTAATACAAATTTACATGTATTATGCATGGGTTGGAAATTGTTTTTTCATTTTAATATAAAGTACAAAATACAGGTAGATAATAGTTAATAAAGTCACTTAAGAATAATGTTAAAATTATTTAATTAATTAAAATATGTATGTAATAATAAATTTAATTGAGATTTGGTATTAGAAAATAGAGGTAATTATTAAAATAATTGTGTGATAGTCACTTACAATATCATTTTATATAATACTCCATATACATTTTGAAAAATTAAGTGTGCACAAAATCCAAGGCAAGTGATAAATTTTCAAATTACGTTCTCGTTTACAGTAATACAAAAATAATACTCTATACAAAATACGGATATGTAAAATATGAGTTTGTATAGTAAATGTATAATATAACTTTTGATAAATTGCTTTATTTTAACTTTTTTTTTAATTGCTTCTTAACTTTACTTTGAACAATGATAATACCAAAATGAAGAAAACAAAAAAATGTTTATTTTAATTAATTGATAAATAAATATTTGAGTAAAATAATGTATTCAATTCGGACCGTTGTTACATTCCTATCATAAAATAATAAAATTACAATACATAAAAATAATTTAGTACACTTGGAACAAGCTTTAACAGTAAGCCATGGAAGATTAGAACAAACAGGAAGTCTGCCATGAAAACAATTCCTTCAGAAAATATGAACCACTGTCTTGTTAAGCTTTCTGACTTTTGTAAAAGATTAGCATAAATGTTTTTAACTATATCAGGTGCGAATGAGAGATAGAGGGGATTTTCATTCCACTTACCTTGATGGTCTATAAAGTCCTTTACCTGCAAGTTTTTTAACTTAATTTTTTAATTACTTTATAAGTGTATAAATGAAAATTTAAATTATAACTTTATAATTATAATTATAAAATGTAAATTGAAAATTATTACGTCCCAAAGAAAAAAAAATATTATTAGTGGGATTGAATATAATTTTTCACAATTTAATTTTGCTTAAGAAAATTTAGTAGGTTATAAAAAGTTCTTGAGTAAAATTTTAAAAATGTTGCAGTGGAATTTAAATAAAACAGTCCTTAGCAAAGTTAACAGTAGAGGACTAACTAAAGAGATTTAATAAATACTAAGCAAAGAAAAGATGAATGAGCAAGTAAAGTAGATAAAGTAGAAGAACAATAAGACGAGGAATTTTATAGTGATTTGATTAAATCTATCACACTCTTCTTCTCTCTTTAATTAGAGAAGAAATCTGTTAAATCATATAGAAATGCAGAACACTTAATTCTTGCTACTATTGATCACTAAAACGGTACTAGTCACACACACTTGCTAGAATAAGAGAATATATTCATGCTAAGTAAATAAATGCATTAAAGAAATTGCTCAAATATTTGTAAATTATTAATATCTAAAACTAGACATTACTAATATTTACTTAAAGAGTTGAATATATTTCTAAATTATTTTATATGATTTGGGAAAGGACTATTACATCATCAATTTTTACAAAAATAAAATTATTTAATTATATTTAAAAAACAATAATAAGTAGAGATACATTGACAAAAATAAAAAATTTCAGGACTTCACCCTTAAAATGTATATACGTCCGAAGAACATATGGACTATATCTTTGGTGATGTAATCACATGATTTTTGCTAGATGTTTATATGTTTTATAATCAGTATTCAATTTTTTATTTTCAAACGATTTCATTAATGAGTGCAACTGGCGATGAGTTGAAGAGAATGTTTTAGTAACGTTATGTCTATTTTGGAATGTATGTTCAAAATATAATAATAATGATTTAATAAATATTAATTATATTTTATTAATTAATATTATACGTGGATAAAATACTGAAAATATATGAAATAATGTAGAATACTAATAGAAATGACTTGGTGTGTATGAATATTTCTAGGAGACATTTTGCTGTAAAGCCACTTAGCGCCTAACTAAAACGGAATTACTCAATTGTCCTTGAAGTGACAACCATGGTTGCTCTTGTCCCAGGACGGAGATCATTGAATAGTTATGCCGTAAATTAAACAGATCGGGAAGGTAGACTGCTATGCCGGAATTCGCAAAGGGAACGAACAGTGGTGACAGTCCAGAAATCAAAGCAATAGAATGAATTTTTTAACATTGATTGACTATTAAATTAGAAAGCAACTAAAAATTATTTGTACATTGTTAATAAGTTAAATGTAACTATTAACATGATTAATTATCACAAGTTATTTTTAAATTCAAAAAAATCAAATCCTATGAATGAATGTACGCAGTTGTAAGTTAATATAATATTTTAAAACAGAGAAAAATACTACAATTGTAATGTATTTGGTCACTATATATGAAATAATTTGATAAGTGTAAACTACTTTACTGTGATATAATCTAATATACCATTTGAATAAGTATTGATGATTTAATTATAAGACTGAATCTATCAATTTGAGTTAATAATTGATAATACAAAGACCAAATCTCTATAGAGAAGTTACTTGTCATGCAATGTAACATTCAATCTAGATCTGGTATCTATTGAAATAGGGGACTCAGGAGGGATTCAAGGTGAAATATTTCATCTTCTCCGAAAACATATGCTATGTTAAATCATGTAAGCATTTATGCTATGAATTTGTGGGGGATTGTTAGAAATTGGGGACTTTCGAATCTATGTTAATGAGGATTCCAATGATTTTTCTACTTAAATCTAACATTTGTAACTATTCATAGATTTAAGACATTTTCTTAGTGAAATTCATAGATAAATGAGTATGAAATTAATTTCTGGAAATTTGAACTACATGTATGAATTACATTGCAACACATGTTTATCCACTAATGAAATTATCTACTGTAATGGTCTTTAAGAAGGTGTAATGAATCACTGATATAATCTCTCTATGATGATATTAAACTGATGTAAAGTTAGTCTCTGGTGAAATTATTCATTGATGACAGTTGGTCAAAAGTGATTAATTTGTCTGTCAGAGACTATAGTTATCAGTGGATTTTATGCCTATCGGAGACCATAATCATCAGGGGGTATTATGCATGTCAGAGACTAGAGTCAACAGTAGTTAATTTGCCCATTAGGAACTATAATCATTAGGGGGTTTATTATGCCTGTTGGAGACTATTGTCAAGGGCTAAGTTTTACTCATCAGGGGTTATTTACTCATCAGAGGGATGTCTGTTGTCAATGAATGTCTCGTCAAGGGGTAATTTCTAACTTAATGATGTAAATTTTTCATAGAAGTTTATTTCATAGTACAATATGGTTCAAATTAATGTTAAGGGTTATTATCATTTAAGATAATAACTAAGTATTTTAATTTGTTTCTAGTTGTGTGATATCCAAATCTGTTACTGCCCAATAATTGCACATTGTGGATAGACGTTACATGAAGTGAATTAAGAGAACGTTACAAAAGTTGTTGGCTTCAGAAATTCTTTATAATACTCAGAAATCTTGTATATTGAAGTACACAAATTGAAAACTATCTAAAAATATACAAGTGATTTCATAACTCACAAATTCTACCTTAGTAAGTGTTAGATTTCATGTGAACTAAGGTGATAGTCGTTGTACACTGATTTGGATTGTACCATTTCTGTGATGTTGTTTTATTCTGGAAGGAAATTCACAGCATTTCATTGCAACGTGAGTGAAGTGAATATTTCTTCAAAAATAATTTATCATTTTAAAGGAATAGGCGACTCAGCTGTTCTTATTTTGATAAGTCCTTTATAACTTTTTGTATTTTCAATTAATTTGTACTCATCGTATTATTTCTTTCCAACTATTATTTGTTTGAATTTAGTATTTAAGGCACTATTGTTATATACATATCAATTTTGCTATTACTGTGTGAAAGATTTCCAACACCTGCTACATACCACACAACTACTATCACCACCGCCATCCTATTGGTAATTCAACCCAACAACAATAATCATTGTCACCATCTTATCCAATCACCATTGTCATCACCTCCTACCCGATCACTATCATCACAACATTACCAAACTATCATTGTCAATATTTTTTTCATTATTATTTAAATTTACATTTTTAGGCATTTTTAATTACATTCAAACGTGAGTACGATAATATTAAATTACTATTATTTTTAAATATCTTACAGTCAAATATAAAATTCTCATTTTCACGCTAATATTTCGTGTGCAAAACATAGCATTATTGCGTCAATGTTGTATACAATTTTTCATTGCATGAAACAAGAGAACACGTAAAATTTTGAGTATATCTACCGACATAAAAAAAATTCACCAGAGATTTTTATAGATTAATGAAAATTTGACATGTGTACAATTTTATTTTATTTTTTTCCTTTATTCAATGGGGCCATCAATATATTTTGTTTACCTTTATACACTTGTGAGTTTGTTTTGATGTAAATATTTATTTGAAAATTTTGTATCACAAATTTCAATTTTAGATAGTGTAAATTATATACTCCGTATAAAGTTTTATATCACACAAAATTATAAATACAAATATTTTTATTTGTATAGTCCCAAATTTTTTAATATATCATAAGAGATATAAAAAAAAGTTAGACAAATTCTATTATAACTAAAAGTTATTGAAAGTAATATCCAATAAATTTAGCCAAGGAGGTAGACCATAAATTAATGTGGATAGATTATACTATAAAATTTACCCTCGCTAGAATTGGTATTAGCTACAAGGAGGTGTACCATAAAAACTAAAGTAGATAGATCATACTATAAAAATTTACCCCGATTAGAATTTTTTGTTGTGTTTATTTGTAATTTTTTTTTTAATGTTCATTCCTATTTTGGCCATAACTTTTATATATAATATATGTTTTTGACTCATAATATAACGATTTGAAACTCTCCAAAAATTTTACAAGGGAATACTTTGCAAAGTATAGTAGGGGGCATATTTTTGTCAAAAAAATTCTCAAAGTAGAGTTTTGAATTTTGAAATTTGTAATTGACATTTTTATGACAATTTATTAAAAGTGATGGCCTATTTATGTTATTTAAACTGATGTTAGTTACTTGGATTAACGATCAATCAAATGACTATTAGTTAGGAAATGTTAATACTTCACATTGATATCAATGGTTGTTAACTTATTTATCAGTTTTAACACGAAATTGATATATATTGGAGTTTTCTGCCCGAAGAAAAATGCAAGACGACTGAGTATCATTCTTCCTCGTACGAAAAACATCTTTCGTTATACATTTTCAACATTTATATGAGATTGGGCATTTAGTACGTATAATATACATAATACATGAACAGAAAAAATATCTTTTAAAATGACGTGTAGATCATATGTGTACAGTATACCCAATATAGGTCTTTTCCGCGGAAGTAGTCGGAATGACCTCATCGCACAAAAAATTAATATTACCGGTGTCTCTGCTGAAAATAAAAATAGGATACTAAAATGAATTTTTATTCGAATTACACCGTATAGTGTTAATATAAAGTATACTAATTTTGTTATCGGTGTCAAGCATAAATTATCTTTTTTATAATTTGTATAGTTTTAATTATAGTAAATAGTAATAATGTTTGACTTATCAATTTAGTTATTTTTTTCAATTTTTATAAGTATTTTTTAAATTATTCGATTGTATGTTTAATAAATATTTTTACATAATTTCTCTTAATTAGATATTTTAGTACATATTTTAATAAAATTTTGTTACAAGAAAAACTTAAGAATTTTAGAACTCTAGAATTGTAATTGATTACAAATTAAATTTTAATTAGATAAGTGATTTTGAACCAAATTAAAAAAAAACTAGAGAATTTTTAGGGACAAGATTTTAATTTGACTTTTTTCCAACTCGTTTATAATTGATTTTATTGAATGTTGAACCGAGTTTAAATGATAATGACGTTAATTTATGCAACTATTTACGAAAATTTAGATAAAATTTGTATTTAACTTTTTATTTACAAAGAAAGAACGCCGGGAGTATTCCTATTAAATAATTTGACTGAAAATAATTTAAATTAATTGAGATAATTTTAATATCCAACGATAAGTTATATATATAGAGAGAGAGAGAGAGGTGTGACAGGAGTGCTCATAATCCTTCATTGTCAATTGCCACGTGAAATTTGCAATTTTAGCATGTTTCAATATTTCATGTATGATGAGATTATGGTACACACTACGATTTTTCGGTTAAGTAGTGCAATAATTTTAGTTTTCTCTCTCCTAATACCATTCATAAGCCAAGTAAATTTTGGGCGACTCTTTTCCTTACGTTGCGACCAATCGTAAACTTCTTATACTAAAACCTTTTAAGAAATTTCGTAGAATATGCTTAAATCATGTTCGATAATATATATTAATATCCCACATCAGTTAATAATTATGAATTGTATAAATTTATAATTTTAAATTTAACTTCTCAATAGCGAGGTGCATTTTTTAGTACAAAACTGTGAAAAAAATTGTTTTTATCTCTCGACAAAAGCATTCAATCAATTACGTACCCTACTTAATTAGGGGGCAACATTGATATCATGATATATCTAATTTATATACCTCATTTTTTATGTTGAATATTTTTATTTTTTTATATATTATCCATCTTTATAGAGCACATGTATATCCACCTTAATCAACATCCTCATTTAAGTTATTTATTTACTGGCCAACATGCATTTAACTCAATATTGTGTTAAATGCATGGTGTAATCTTATCCAACTTGCTCTAATTCTATACCTTATATTTCAACAATATTTTTCTCCCTTTTATAATATTAACCCTAGATATCTCAATGCATCATTCCCAGATTCTTCTTGTCCTAAGATATTCACCAATTTTTTAATCTCATTTTCTTATCAAAACGAACTCTTATTTTATGGACTCCATTTTGTATCACATAAATCTTTTAAGCTACAACGTACTTCTACATAATTTTAATTTAGTGTTAACATCAGTTATGTTCTTATTAATAAATATAATATCAACTACAAATAATGTAAACTATAATACCTGGTCTTTAATGTTTTTCAATTGAATGTTCAATTAAAAAATTAAAAAAAAAATCCACATCTCATCTACGAAAAACGATGAGACATAAAATAAAATACTAGATTAGACAAAAGATTTGAACTCACTTCTGATCGGGTCACCAAAATGACCTTCATGGTAGATATTCATAACATAAACTAGAATTAATTTAATTAAACAAAATTTTCCTACTTCAAATTTTCAATTTAGTACTAAATTTCTTAGTTGATTATTTATTGATACACTTTCTGACTTAATTCAATTTAAAGAAATTTAATGTATTACAAAATTATTACATTAAAGATAACAAATTATAGCACAATTAATTTTTGCAGATGACTTATCTATTTATTTTTATTTATTAATTACTAAATGGGGATTTAATTTTTGTTGACTTGATAGTGTAGTCCCTTCAAATCTATATTATTGAGTTGCCGTAGATGTTATATATATTTTTAAAACTACAAATCAATGTAAGTGGATAGTTTCTATTATTTTCCTTCACTTGCAATCATTGCCAAGAAGTTCTATTCCGCTCATTTAATTGGTTGTTGGAGTATTTGTTTATTGAGTCTTTATGGTGTATAAGAATCCTCCCTCTATATATATAAGCTATACAACACCAAAGCTAACACAAACAAACTCTTCCATATTTGTTTGCTTCTTTATATTCTCTCCTTTGCACTACCTTAATTTTTCACTAATTTTAGTAACAAAAGAATATTATGGAGGAAATAAAGAAAGAAGAAGTGTTCAATCTTGATGAAGAAAAATGGGTACATGATGATTCTGTGGATCATAATGGAAATGTTCCTCTTCGATCTTCTACTGGTGTTTGGAGGGCATCTCTGTTTATTATTGGTACGTATAAGTATTGAAATCCCATATATATATTTTTTTCATATTTATGCTCATTTTTGTCGAAAACAGAGCGTTTTTTGTTAAGTTAACCAGTGATCAAACAAATAAGTATAAGTTATGTTAATACTGATGAATATATTTTATTTGATCTTAATTTGATTTTTTGTTGCATTCTATTAAATAAATGTGTTTTACTTATTTTTCTTAACAAAAAATTTGATCGAATAAAATGGAAGTAAATCATAATTGGAGTCAAATAACAAAACCATATAGTAAAAATTTCAGCATATGAATGTGATGTTCTTAGCTTATAATAGCTGGACTCCATCCGAAGAGAATAAGAAAAAGTTTAATGCCACTAATGTTTAAGCTGTTATTATTCTTTCCCATGTAGCTAAATGAATCAGATGCTCTAGACCTAAACTTATACTCCCTCCGTTTAAAAAGCGAAAAAAAACAAGCAATAATTTGTTCTAAAAAAATAAGTAACATTTGTATAATTTTTTTAATTATAATATTATATTTTTTAAAATTTATCATTATAATATGTTTATATGATCTTTAATTGGACATTCATAACAAATTTAATGAAAAAATATATTAGTACGGCATATAATTTTTAGTTAAATATACAAGATTAAAAATCGTCAAAATTTTAAATATTACTTATTTTATAAAACAGATGAGTATTAACTTATACCAAGTTCTCCTTTCTAGATTAAAGTGAATTTTAGCTACATTTGTGAGCACTCTATATGTTTACATGTCTGCTTAATGGTCATACTACTTTTGACCACTTTATATTCATCGGACAAAAACGGAATCAAGTAATACTACCAAGTACATTAGTAATGGTAGGAAGAAATCAAGTAATACTTCCAAAAATATTTGACATTGTGGATTAGTTTAAACGTTTCTTTTTAATCTTTAGGTCAGAGATTAATTTTCATAAAGTGAAAATTTGATGAGTATTGGGTTAACATAAAAATAAATTTCTCTCATAAATTAAAAATAAACATTACTAATTATGCACTATAGAATATGAAGTGTCAAGGAGGATTTTCATGCAAATCCCCAAGAAATTTATCTTTCTTCCCCAAACTAATTGTTCACGACGCATTTACGGCTCTTTCGTGTCCAATTTTTTATATTTTAGAACTTACTTTTTAACTGAAAATTACTTTTGAGTTTTAATTTCTTACTTTTTATGTCACCAATTTCTTAGTTAAAATTAAAATATAAGAAGTAAATATTCATTACTTTTTACTTTTAAAATTTAAATTTAATTCATAATTAAAAAAATAGGAAACGAATAAGGCCTACATTTCTTCCATAGAGACATTTGGAAGAAAAGTAGGATAGAAAAACAGCCTACATTTCTTCCAAATGTCTCAATGGCAATAACTTACAACTTTTATTTATTATTTTATTTTTTATAATTTTTATTTTTATTTTTATTTATTTTTATTTTGTTGTGTTACTTTTGCAGCAATTGAGTTCAGTGAGAGGTTGAGTTACTTTGGGATATCAACAAGTTTGATCATATACCTGACTAAGGTGATTCATCTAGATCTGAAAACAGCAGCAGAGAGTGTTAATTACTGGTCTGGTGTAACCACTATAATGCCACTTGTGGGAGGATTTGTAGCTGATTCCTACATGGGTCGATTCTCCACTGTTCTTGTATCATCTATTGTTTATCTCCTGGTAAATTAATTTAACTAAATTCTACTAAAAAACCCGAAAAAAAATGCAAATAAGTATCTTAATGTGTTCGATTCTTTTTTCCTTTAATGTCTTAAATCTGTTGTTACCGCCGACTTTTAACCTCTACATTAGCAGAAGTGAGTCAATATCAGATAGATCAAATGTCACATGTAATGTGTGTTCAATATTTAAAATTATTGGAAAGTGACCTTTTTTTATTGCTTATTTCAAACAGGGTTTGCTTCTGTTAACAATGTCAAGAGTGATCCCAAGCTGGAAACCTTGTGCCTCTGGCCTTTGCCACAAACCAAGAAAAGTTCATGAAGTGATATTCTTCATTGCAATCTACTTGATCTCTATAGGGACTGGTGGGCACAAACCCTCTTTAGAAAGCTTTGGGGCAGACCAATTTGAGGATGATTATCCTGAAGAAAGAAGAAAAAAGTTGTCGTTTTTCAACTGGTGGAATTGTGGCCTTTGTTCTGGACTTATAATTGCTGTAACTGTAATTGTTTATATACAAGATCATGTCAGCTGGCTTGTTGCAGATATTATCCTAACATCTATAATGCCTTTCACCATTGTAATTTTCTGCGTTGGAAGGCCGTTTTATCGCTTCAGAAGGCCAACAGGAAGCCCCTTAACACCAATGCTACAAGTTCTTGTGGCAGCAATTGCTAAGAGAAATCTTCCATATCCTTCTAGCCCTGCTCAACTTTATGAACTTCCCAAATCAGCCAAGACTCGGGGAAGGCTTTTGTGCCACACAAAGATTCTTAAGTAAGTATGTTGATACTTCTTTTAAAATTGAAAAGTTTGAGGATAATAAGTAGTTTGCTGCACAATTCGGAAAATAACAGAAAACTCCTGGTGTCTGGAAATTTAATACTTATCATCAGAAAGCGCGTTGAAATGTTATATCATAACAACACTTCAAAGTACTTTTAGACAATTTAAACATAAAAGTTTGGACATTGTAGTATCATTTTATAATAATGGATATAAAACGAGGATTAGAATATATAGAATGAATGAATTACTTAGATTTCCCTGATTGTGACAGTTAGATATACTTTCAATTCTTCCACTACGGGGCACCTTTTTTGGAACACTATGAAGAACTGAAGTTTCAATTTGTTTTTCAGGTTTCTTGACAAGGCTGCAATTATTGAAGGATCAGTTGAGAATCAAGAAAATCCATGGAGACTTGCAACAGTGACTAAGGTGGAAGAGATGAAGCTAGTTCTTAAAATGATTCCCATTTGGCTAACTTCATTACCATTTGGCATATGCGTAGCACAAACCTCCACATTCTTCATCAAACAAAGCACAACAATGAACCGCAACATCGCCAGTGGTTTCCTCATTCCACCAGCCTCAGTCTACGGCCTCTCCGCCGTTGGAATGATCATTTCAATCAGCATTTACGAAAAAATCCTAGTCCCATTCTTGCGACGAACGACAGGAAACGAAAGGGGCATCAATCTTCTCCAGAGAATAGGAATTGGAATGGTGTTTACCATTGCAACAATGGTAGTGGCAGCTTTGGTTGAAAGAAAAAGACTTGATCTTGTGGATAAAAACCCAATGAAGGGATCATTGTCAATGAGTGTATTTTGGTTAGCTCCACAATATCTAATCATTGGAGTGGGAGATGGATTTACTGTAGTGGGATTACAAGAATATTTCTATGACCAAGTGCCAGATTCTATGAGAAGTTTAGGAATTGGTTTGTACCTTAGTGTGCTAGGAGTTGCAAATTTTCTGAGTAGTTTATTGATCAGAACTGTGGACAGAGTGACAGAAAAGTTTGGAGAGAGCTGGTTTGGCAACGACTTGAACGGTAGCCGGTTGGACTATTTTTACTGGTTGTTGGCCGCCATCGCGGCTGTGAATTTGGGCGTTTACGTGGCGGTGGCACGGAAATATACGTACAAGAATGTTCAGAATAGGGGTGTTGCTTTGGCCGTGACAAATTGCGATGAAGACGATAGTCTAGCAGTAGCTTAATGTTTTTTGACGGTGAAATAAGATCAAGCTCATCATTTATTATCTCAGGTCAAAACAAGTTTATAGGAACCCTCATTAAGCAACAATGCTAGACATTCTATATTTTGTGTATAGTATTTGTAGTTTTATAATAGGTAGCGTTACGATTTCTAAAATAAGTTACAAAAAATATAATTAAGACGTAATATTTTTGGTAGAGGATAGCGTATTTATGATATTATTATTTATAAAGTGTTATAAATAAGGTGGTGAGATTAAATAAACTTACATGAAGAATCTATTCGAAAATAAAATAATGTAGTTGTTAATTCTTACATGAAAAACTTATTGTGACATGAATTGAAAATGTTTGTTTCTTCTTCTGACTTTCTTCTTAATATGTCAAATACATTTCATATCGTTCAACATTAGATGACTATAACCACTTTATCTCATCGATTTACTTAAAAACTCATCTAATACTAATCCTTCATTTATATTTTGATGAACAATATCATAATTATGTTATCACCTACCATTATATAATTACATGGCACTCCTAAATATTTTAAATGTTTTATTTATTTAGTTTGGACAAATAATTTAGCTTCGTTTATGCATTTCACACTCTCAATTCGCTCAGGCAGATAAAGAATAGAGTCCATTTACTTGCAATGGTTTCCATGATTGATCTAGAAAACAAGGAAAACAAAGAATACCATACAATTTCTTTGTTCGTATTTGTTTAGCTCTTAATATATTTTAACAGATTAAAAATTTGCGCGTGTTCAGATAGTGTATTATTCAGATCGTTTGTTTAACTTACCATTTATCTCTTAATAAACTCAGTTTTATCTGAATCCACTAAACCAGAAAATTAGAGATAAATAGATTAAGATTAGATAAAATAATAAAATAGATTAATTCATATATTTAAGGAAAAATATTAAACAAATAATTAAATTTATATTCAAATTCAAACATAAATATTTAACTGATTCAGTAAATTCAAATCTGATGAATCTATTTAGATTCAGACACTTAATGAAACAAACGTAGTATTAACAAAAAAGTTGTTTTTGGAACACTTAAATATTTAGTAACACTGTTAGAATTAAATAATGATGATGATGTTTAGAGAATAAATAGTGCATCTGTAAAGACTTAAGGTATTTTATAAACCTTAATATCTGCACAAGTTTTGCATTCACTGATGATAAACTTATTCATCAGGGGATGATCAACACTTCACAAAACAAGTCGTAAAATGAAACTTCTAAAGGACTTGATAAGTGAAGAGAAATGTCTATTGTTACTCGAAAATAGTTAAAGTATTCTGCACATCAGATATTTCAAACAAAGTTTCAATGATTAAGAATCATCAGGGGAACCCGTCAGGGAAATCCGTCAAGGGATGACAAAGACAAACCAACTCGTCAGGGGAACGCGTCAGGGTATGGCAGTGGCTGGCCAAACTCATTAGGGGAAACACATCAGGGCATGAGCAAGTCATGTCAACCTGTCAGGGGAAGACATCAGGGTATGACAGTGTCATGCTAACCCATCAAGGAAACCCGTCAGGGGGAATGCTCAGCACTGCATCAATGAAAGCCATCAGTGTATGTCATAAGTCATAACATCAGGGGATTAAGAAGCACTTAGTAAACTCAAGTGAAGTTTGAAGCACTGATCCAGTCTTTAACAAAGACTTGTCATCAGGGGATCCAGAAACACTGATCAAGTTCTCATCAGGGCTTGCCGTCAGTGGATGGTTGTGATTGCATACACTCGTCATCAGGTCTAACACGTAAATCAATGAAGTTTGTTGAAGAAGTAAGAGATATTAATTGGAAAGATATCTCTTGAAGTTTGTTGGTCCAATGACAAATCTCGAACATTAAATGCACGTAGATCAGGGGATGAAAAAGAAGTAACAAAAGTAGCAACAATCTGACACATAATTTCTAAAGGACAATGATGTGACATATATGCGGCAAAGTTGAAAAGAGCAGCACGTCTACGCACATGGTTTCAACCACTGATATTCTATATATGCAAAAGAGTTTTCATTACAAAAACATCAATCCAACGGATCAAACAAACACTGAAGCATACAAATCACTAGAGCAGCTTTGTAATATATCTTGAGAGAAATATTTCAAAGAAAGTGAGAAGCTAGTGAGTATGTATTAGAAGTTGTAATTTATTACAGAATTTGTAGCTGATTAATCATAGTTGTGATTAATCAGATTTCCAGAAAAACCTCAAGTTTTAATAGATCTATTTTAACTTGAATACATGTGTTCATTTGATTATTTGTTATTGTTTTTCTAAGTATTGCAGCTATTTCCTGTTGTACAAAAAGTTAAAAAAGAAGAAAAAGTTTTGAGTGTTTGAATTCCCCCCCCCCCCCCCCCCCCCCAATTACAAACACTTGAGGCTATATTATTCTAACAATTGGTATTAGAGCCTACTAGCAGATTACACTTGCTAAATGATCATATTCAATGGCCAACAAAGCAGGAAATAGTAAAGTCCCCATGTTGGAAAGGGGAAAATACTTCTTCTGGAAACAAAGAATGATAGTTCATCTAGGAGCAATCGATGATGAATATTTGCAGATTCTAGAGGAAGGCCCTCACGTTCCAAAGAAGCTTATTCCTCAAGAAGTTGTCAATGGAGTCAGTGTTCCATAAAAATTAGTTCCAAAGACAACTGATGAAATGACACTAGAGGAAAGAGAAAAAGTGAAGAAGGATCTCAAAATTACAGACATTTTATATAACGGCTTGGATGATGATATGCTAAACAGTATCATGAATCTAACAACATCTAAGTCAATATGGGATACCATCCAGATCCTATATGATGGAACTGAAGAAGTGAGGAAAAATAAACTGCCACTGTTAACACAGCAGTATGAGTTGTTCACGATGAAAAATGGTGAAACACTCAGTGAGATGTTTGACAGGTTTAACAGGTTGGTAAACGACCTGAGAATATATGGGAAGGCCTATGCAAATAAAGATGTGAACAAAAAGTTCATGAAAGCCCTTCCCATATCATTGGATCCTAAGACGACAGCCATCAGGGAATCCAATGACATGAATCTCCTAGACTTGGATAGGCTTTATGGCACCCTAAAGACATATGAACTTGAAGTTTAACAAAGATCTGAAATGTCAGGGGATGCCAAGAAACTTAAATCTGTAGCCCTGATGGCTGCCAAGAAGGACAAATAAGAAGTAAGACCAAGTGTCTTGATGAAGCAGCAGTCAGGGGATGCTGAAATTGAAGGGGACAACGAAGCTGACTCAAAGGAGGATGAATATACTCCTAAAGAGTTAGAGCAACTGGATGAAACCATGGCTTTTTTTGCAAAAAGGTTTTCCAAGATGAAATTTCAAAAGCCTGCAGGATCCAAAAGATTTTCAGCAAAGAAGCCCAGTAGCACTAAAAACTTTATTGACAAATCAAGAATAAAGTGTTACAAATGCAATGAAATGGGCCGTTTTGGAAATGAGTGTCGCAAGACCTCAACGGAAGGTGAATCTAGGGGAAAGGAAGCTGAAGTGGACTACAAGAAGAAATACTTTGACCTTCTAAATGCTTCCAAGAAGGGAAAAACGTACATTGCTAAGGGAAAGGACTTGGCTAACTCAGATGAAGAAAGCAATGAAGAATATGTCAACCTAACCTTGATGGCCTCATCCACTGACAGTAGTAGTTCACAAGTAAGTCTTGAAATTTCCTCTAACATGTCTAAAAATGATTGTGTTAAAACTGTTAAGGAAATGACTTGTGAGATAAAGGATCTTTATGACACCCTAAGGAGTGTTGTAGCTGAAACTAAAAGAGTGTAGAAAATAAATGAACATTTGACTGCTAGAAACACTTTTTTAGAATCAGAACTCTCCAGACTTGAGAATCTTGAAAAAGAACTCTTAAGGACTAAAAATCTTCTTGATTGTGCTATTAAAAGAGAGGAATGGACCTCAAATCTTCTAAGTCAAGAAAGGAAAGTCATAAAGAAATGGAATGAGTCTAGCAAAAAACTGGATGATCAATTAAACAGTCAAAAATCTGATATCAAATCTGGTTTACGTTATGGAGAGACTCTAGTGAAGCAACCTCCAATTGAGGTTAAAAATGCAGCTAGCTTTGGTAAAAGGCCAATACAACCTATTAAATTTGTAAAGGCTGTAACAAAGTTAGAAAAAGGGAATGTTTTCCCGATGAGTGAAACTTCCACAAGTGGTGGAAATGGCAAGAAAACTATTTTTTCTAAACCACTCAAGTCCCCAGTCAAGAAAGAACTAGACCGTGCATCAGTGGATACACAGTCATCAGGGGATAAGAGTGCATCAGGCCATTGTAGCCCTTCAAGGGAAAAAGGCTTGTCAGGGAAAATAAAAAGAATAGGAATGGTAAATTAGGTGTAAACAAAGGTAGTAATTACACTTCCATTCATAAAGCCCCTAGAAAAGTGTGCTGGAATTGTGGTAGTAATAATCATTTATCTTTTCAGTGTAAAGCTGATATTGTGCAATTTATGTATAGACTTACATTACATTTGCATTCATTTTGTGTGTGTTTTATTTATTAATGAGGTGTTTTCAAGTTATTTTTGTAAGAATAGGTGAAAAAGGTGGAAATGATGAAAACAAGGAAGAATGGACTGAAAAGAGCAAGAAGAATCAAAGCAAGAAATTAACAAAAACTTGAAGTAGCAATACGACATGGCCATGTCGTATCCTGGACGGGGCCTGCAGAAACACAGCAACAGTTTATTTAGATTGGACGGGCCAGACCCAAACTGTAGATACAAAAGGACGTGGACAAGGAAAGAAAAGCCTGGAGAAAGAGATTAAAGTAGTTACCAAATTGAAAAAGGGTCTTCTAGGAAACCAATTAGAATTAGAATTCTTTGTAGGGCAACAAATATTGTTTACATAAATAGAAGAGGGCTGCAGCAGTTTTCTCCATCTCTGTTTTTACACAGCAGCTGCCCCTTTTCTTTTCTCTCTTAGAATTCTGCAGATTTTATACAGTTTTTATTTATTCTAGCATTATGTCTTCAAGTATTATGAACAACTAAATCCTTCTAGTCAAGGTACTTTGATTTCTAGCTAAGATTAAATCGTGAGACTTTTGTTTTAATTAGTTTTATTCAAGTTCAAGTATTTATTTGATTTCTGCGCTATAAACCGTTTATGTTATTATTTAATTTATTATGCAATGTGGCCAGTTGTGTGATTTATTGAATGGTATCTTGCTGATTAGAATATGAAGGTTGTTGGGCACTATTTTAACAAAGTAGCGAATTGATCTTAACTGATAAAGGCTTCGGGTAAGATTGGTGGAATCAAATAATATAGTTTAAATAATCTACGGGTGTCCGATTTTATTAATTAGGATAAGGGTCTTTTTCATTCATAAAGCAGCCATTAGATTGAATCCTATCAGGGTGTCCGGGGGTTGTCTGTTTGGTCTAGAGAAGTAATCCTAGCAGGGTGTCCGGGGATTACCGATAAAATAAGAAAAGATTGATTAAGTAGAGCGTTTGCCATTAGCTATAACTCTATCTATTTGAATGAATAAAATTTATCTTTCGTGTCGATGATCGAAATACTTGGCTAGATTGAAAAGTACCTTGGCTAGACTTGTCTCCATTAGATTTCTCATATTTTATTATTCTGCAATCTTTATTATTTATAAATTTCGTTTTGATTGTTATTTTTAATATCTTTCATAATTAATTTCAAAACCCGTTTTTCCAAGAAAATAATTAACCGCAATAATCCCTGTGGAATCGACCCTATTCACCATTATACTGCGTAAGTGTAAAAGAATAGGAATAATTATTTTTGGTAGGTTGACACCCTATCAAATTTTGGCGCCGCTGCCGGGGATTTTTTGTGTAAGGTTTATTATTTGGAATGTAATCGTTTCTTTAGTGTTTGTATGTTGCGGAGATCTTCTTCTACAGGTGAGCTTTTGTTCGATTCTGAGATTGAGAAAACTGCAAGGCAAAACACTAAGGGGATGAAACTACGCAAACAACAAGCGAAAGCTGCTGCGCAGAAATATACTGCGGATTTTGAGAGATTGTCCACTTCCGAAACTTGTTCAAATGAAGAAGAAGAAGAGATTTTCGAGATGGCCAATCCACCTCCTGCAACTTTGCGGGATATGATCGCACCACCTGTGAATCAGCAGCCGTTGTGCATTCAATACCAAAATGTTGAAGAAGGTTTCGAACTGAAACCTAGCTTGATTCACCTTCTGCCGAAATTCCATGGGATGCAAAGTGAAGACCCAAATCGGCATTTGAAGGAATTTCATGTGGCATGTTCTGGATTTTGTCCGCGCAGAGTAACTGAAGAGCAAATTAAACTGTGCGCTTTCCCTTTTTCATTGGAGGACAACGCCAAAGAATGGTTGTTCTACCTCCCTTCAGGTTCAATCAACACGTGGCCTGAAATGGCTAGACTATTCTTGGAGCGATTTTTCCCTCCATCTAGAGCTGCCAATTTGTGTTGAGAAATCTGCAGAATCCGACAAAAAGATGCTGAATCACTTTATGAATATTGAGAGAGGTTCAAGAGACTTTGTGCTAGCTGCCCTCAATATGGCATAACAGATCAATTATTGATTCAGTATTTTTACGAAGGGTTGCTGCCAATTGAAAGGAGGGTAATAGATGCTGCTAGCGGTGGAGATTTGGTGAGTAAAACACCTCAAACAGCAAGAGATCTAATTTCTGCCATGGCTGCCAATTCTCAACAGTTTAGTGGCAGACCCGATGCACCAATAAGAGGCATACATGAGGTGAAATCATCCAATCTTGAATCTAAACTTGATAGAATTACGGAATTATTGGAGAAAAATATTGTTGGAAATGCAAGTGTTGTTAATCGGGTTCAACAAACCCTAGTCTGTGGTATCTGTTGCTTTCAGGGACACCAAACTGATGCATTCCCGACTTTACAAGATGATTTCAGCAATGAAGTTGTGAATGCAATGGGTAATTATAATGCCCAACCTCAAAGGAAGTATGACCCATTTTCAAATACATATAATCCAAGCTGGAGGGACATCCAAATCTGCGTTATGGTAATAACCAGCAGCCACAACAGCAGCCCCTAAGAATGAATTATGGGGAGGAAATCACCAACTTGAAAGAGATGATGGCCAAGTTCATGGCAAGCCAAGAAAAACGTGATGAGCAGCTTGGGGAATTAAAGAATCAGTTTAGTCAAATGATGACATCACTAAACAAAGTGGAGAATCGTGGAAAGCTGCCCTCTCAGCCAGATGTAAACCCAGGCCACAATGTTAGTGATGTTACATTGCGAAGTGGCAAAGAATTAGAAGCTGCAGCACCTAAAGATCTAGTATGACATGGGCATGTCGTACCTAAAGAAGCAGAAAAATCTGTTGCAGCAGATGAAATTATACAAGCTAATCCTGAGAAACCGCCATTCCCACATAGATTGGCAAGGAAAAAGAAAGCTACTGATGATACTGAAGTTTTTGAAACTCTCAAAAAGGTGGAAATCAATATCCCACTTCTCACTGCCATCAAACATGTTCCAAGGTACTGCAAATTCTTGAAAGAACTTTGTACTGACATAGGAGAAAACGTATCAGCCATTTTAAAAGGAAAGCTGCCCACAAAAGAAGGGATCCAAGTATGTTTACTATCCCATGCAAAATAGGTAATGTAGGCATAGAGAAAGCGATGTGTGATTTGGGAGCATCAATTAATTTAATGCCTTCAAATATCTATTCAGCTTTAAATGTGGGTCCTTTGAAACAAAATGGAGTAGTTCTAACTTTGGCAGATAGATCTAGTGTTTTTCCAGAGGGAGTATTGGAAGATGTTCTAGTTCAAGTAAATGATCTAGTGTTTCCTGCAGATTTTTATGTTTTGAATATGGAAAATGGAACATCAACCAATGGTGAGATGATATTATTAAGTCGTCCCTTTTTGAAAACAGCACGAACAAAGATAGATGTTCATGAAGGAACTCTTACAATGGAATTTGATGGTGCTTTGATTAAATTTAATATCAATAAAACAATGAAGCACCAAATTGATTATGCATCTGCATTTTTTGTTGAACATTCTGACCCAAATACCCAAAAGTATTTGGAGTTTTGTGGCTGTGATTCCTTGTAGGTAGAATTAACCGAGGACCTTACCCCCTCAAAATTGTCAAAGTGAGAGCAGGAATGACAACTACCCGAAGATCTGGTCCAAATAACTCAAGATCTTGATGCACTGGAACCTCTGCAGAATAACACACTGTTGCAGAATAATACACTACAGTCACCCGAAGCAATACGATATGGCCATGTTGTAACACCCAAACACAAAATTTTACCTTCTATTGAGAAACCACCTGAATTGGAATTAAAGCCACTACCTTCACATCTCAAGTATGCATTTCTGGGAGCTGATGAAACACTGCCAGTGATAATTTCAAATGAATTAAGTGAGGCAGAGGAAGAAAGATTGGTCCAAGTTCTCAAAGAAAATAAAGAGGCAATGTGATGGACTATCGCGGACATCAAAGGCATCAGTCCAACGATTTGTATGCACAGAATACTGCTGGAAGATGATTGTAAGCCCAGTAGGCAGCCACAAAGAAGGCTCAATCCTTCGATGATGGAAGTGGTGAAGAAAGAAATTTTAAAATTGTTGGATGCTGACATGATCTATGCCATTTCGGATAGCAAATGGGTGAGCCCAACACAAGTAGTACCAAAAAAGACTGGGATTACAGTAGTGGAGAACGAAAAAGGTGAACTAGTTCCAACACGATTTCAGAATGGATGGCGTGTATGTATTGACTATCGGAAACTTAACGCAGCCACATAAAAAGATCACTTCCCATTGCTCTTTATCGACTAGATGTTAGAAAGACTAGCTGGCCGAACTCATTATTGCTGTTTGGATGGATATTCAGGTTTCCACCAAATTCCAGTCGCGCCTCAAGAAAAGACGACTTTTACATGCCCCTTTGGCACTTTTGCATACAAACGCATGCCTTTCGGGTTGTGTAACGCGCATGCTACCTTCCAACGATGTATGGTGAGTATTTTTCTGATTATGTAGAGGACATCATTAAAGTATTTATGGATGATTTTACTGTTTATGGTGATTCCTTTACATCTTGTTTAGAAAATTTGCGAAAAATTTTAAAAAGATGCATAGAAACTAACCTTGTATTGAATTATGAAAAATGTCATTTCATGGTTAGTCATGGTTTGATTTTGGGACATATAGTTTCGGCTAGGGGCATTGAAGTGGATAAAGCTAAAATTGACATTATTAGTTCACTGCCTTACCCCGCAAATGTGCGGGAAGTTTGATTTTTTCTTGGGCATACAGGTTTTTATCGTAGGTTCATTAAAGACTTTGCCAAGATAGCTCTCCCAATGAGTAGTCTACTTCAAAAAGAGGCCACCTTCGAATTTGGTGATGAGTGCAAAAAGGCGTTTGACAATTTGAAAGAGAAATTGGTGACTGCTCCAGTTATCCAACCACCAAATTGGGAGTTGCCCTTCGAAATAATGTGTGACCAAGCAATTTTGCAGTTGGCGCAGTCCTTGGCCAACAAATGGGGCGTGATCCACATGTCATCTATTATGCATCAAAGACAGTAAAAGAGGCCCAATGAAATTACACAACCACGGAGAAAGAATTATTTGTTGTGGTGTTTGCGCTGGAAAAATTCAGATTGTATCTCTTGGGCACCAAAGTAATTGTTTATTTGGATCATGCCGCCTGGAAATACTTGATGACCAAGAAGGATACAAAACCAAGATTGATTCGATGGGTCTTGCTACTGCAAGAGTTTCAAATTGAGATCAGGGATAAGAAAGGAGCTGAGAATCTGGTTGCTGATCACCTTAGCAGAATAACAAATATACCAGATGATGGAGAAGCAGTTTCTGCAGAGTTCCCTGATGAACAGCTGTTTCGAGTTAATAAGACATAGCCATGTCGTAACCCCTGGTTCGCTGACCTGGTGAATTTTTTAACAAAGAACGGGTTCCCTGAAGGTTATACTCGAACTCAGCGACACAAACTGAGGAGTGACGCTAAATACTTTATCTGGGATGACCCTTACCTCTGGAAAATGTGCTCGGATCAGATCATTCGCAGGTGCGTACCCGAAACAGAAATACCTTCCATACTACAATTCTGTCATTCTTCAGCATGTGGCGGCCACTTTGGTCCACATCGAACAGCTAGGAAGGTGCTTGAATCTGGGTTCTACTGGCCTGAATTGTTTAAAGATGCGTACGCGTTCTGCAAGGCTTGTAATCGCTGCCAAATGGTTGGTAACCTCAGCCGTAGGAATGAGATGCCTCAATCACCCATAATAGTTTGCGAGATATTTGATATTTGGGGCATTGATTTTATGGGACCCTTTCCATCATCATTTGGTTTTCAATACATCTTGTTGGCTGTTGATTATGTCTCCAAATGGGTAGAAGCCAAAGCCACTCGCACCAATGATGCTAAAGTAGTTGTCAAGTTCGTTAAAGATAACATTTTTTGCAGATTTGGCACACCCAAAGCTGTCATCAGTGATTATGGCACCCATTTTTGTAACCGAATCATTGAGGCTTTATTCAAAAAGTATGGGATCACACATAGGCTCTCAACTGTTTATCACCCTCAAACAAATGGACAAGCGGAATTGTCAAATCGGGAAATTAAGAGCATACTGGAAAAAACGGTAATGCCAACAAGGAAGGATTGGAGTTCGCGTCTAGATGATGCACTTTGGGCATACATGACTGCATATAAAACGCCATTGGACATGTCTCCCTACAGAATTGTCTATGGTAAAACATGTCACTTGCCAGTCAAAATTTAACATCGCGCTTATTAGGCAATGAAGACATGTAACACCAATTTCGATGAGGCAGGCCAGCAAAGGAAACTCCAAATTCAGGAACTCGAGGAAATTCGCAACCACGCCTTCGAGAATGCATCAACCTATAAAGCTAAGGTCAAAGCATTCCATGACAAAAAGATCGTTGCGAAAGAGCTCAATGTAGGCTAAAAGGTACTTTTCTTTAACTCGACCTTGAAATTATTTGGAGGAAAATTGCGCTCTAAATGGAATGGTCCTTATGTTATTGCACATATTTTTCCCACTGGTGTTGTTGATATCCAAGACCCAAACAAAAAAGATTTTTAAAGTCAATGGATATCGTTTAAAACTTTTTTATGAAGGATTTGCACCACGTTTAGTTGAGGAACAATATGTTCGAACAATTGATAACAACTAAACATGGCATAAGTCGGGCTAACGATGTTAAACAAATGCTCTTCTTGGGAGGAAACCCAATGATTTATTTCTCCCAATTTCAGTTGTAGTTATTATCTTTCAATTTTATTTTATTTTTATCGCAAAAGAATCCTAAATTTGCTATTTTGTTCTAGTACCCTTTTTGTTATTCTGCACTAGCACTGACAATCTTCTCTAGCTTGCAGATAGTTTTCATCTACAGGTTTCCAACATTTTATGGAGAATTTTAAGACACAGACGGATCCAAGAGGATAAGTGTGGGGTAAAATAAATAAATAAATAAATAAATAATAATAATATAGTGGCAATTTTGTAATTTCCTATTCAAAATACTGCCTACCTTACACTGTTTTTCATTTTCTATTTTCCTAACAAACATCAAATTTACAGAAAAACACCCACTACAGTTCCTTTAACAACTCAAAATTTTTCAAAACTCGAAACTAATCTCTCCATCATGCCTCGTTGCCGAACCGACGCTCGTCGCCTACCGTCGAATCCTTCTTCTCCGTCAACCCCGACTGCAGATGCCGCCGCACCGCCGCCCTCTCCACTATGATGTTCGACCCGCCGCGCGCACGCCTGGGTTGACCCTTCGCCCGAAACCGCCTCGGTTGACCCTCCCTCCTCTGCGGCTCACGCTGACGACCATCCTCCTTTCGACGGCAGCCCAAACGACCGGCCTCGACGACGGCGGGCCCATTCTATCTCCGGCGCCACTCTGTAGCGCAACAACCAAAGCAGCGCCGACCCGAACCACCACAATCTGGTATTTACGCAACGCGCAGATTTGCGTGTTCTGAATTTGGTCAAAAGGAAACCCATCTGTGCCCCAAGGTATGTCGACTCTGCTGTGCTTTCTCACTTTGATATCACTGCTGAATTTGAACACCTGGTTCGAGCTGTTAACATGAAGGTCCTCCTCGAAACCCCCTTACCCCTATATAATGAATTAATTTGGGAATTTTATACGTCTTTTGCTTTTAAAGTGACAAGTGCTAGCGATACATCAACTAGCAATGCTATCCGGTTTAGATTACTACACAAATCATTCACTATGTCAATAGATCAATTTAATGTCGCTTTAGGTTTCGAAGATGATTCCACTATTGAAGGCCCTGATTATATAAATTCTTTCTGTGATTTTCCGACTGTGTTTAATGAATTTCAGGTTTATGCTTCTTTATCTGCCGATGGTAAGCCCTACAATGCTAGTTAATCTAGGGATACCTCTTTGCACAACCCTGTCCATCGCCTTTTTCATCGCTTTCTTGCATTTAATTTTTTCTAGCAAACTGAATAATAGCAATATCTTGTCCAAAACCGAACTATTTATGTTGTGGTGTGCGGAAAATAACTTCAGGTTGAATCTCGGGTATTTCTATGCTACCCAAATTCAACATCTCTTACACAGGGACCCACACCCCCTCATCTTAGGTTCTTTAATTACTCGTTTGGCCGTTGATCTATGTGGCCTCAATTTAAAGAGGCCTCGACTGCTAACCATGGGACCTCGCGCCCAAGTTTTGGATATGACTGTCTTATGCAGGATGCAGCTTATACGGGCCATTAGAGGAAACCAATTTGAATTTTTCTCTACTGAATCTCCACAACCCGAAGCAACCCCCTGCTGCCCCTTCAGCTCCCTTGCAGCAATCCATTACTGAGTTGGCCTAACGCCAATCTCGCTTGGAGTTGATGATGGAATTAATGCAAACCTCGATCACGCGGATCGAGCACAATCTTGCTACACTCTTTGCATATGCAGACGAGCGGCCCCCACCACCACTACCGTCTCACTAAACTGTAACGTACCTCTTACCTCGCTTCTATTCTTTATTTTCCTCTGTCTTCTTAAACATTGAGGACAATGTTTATTCTAAGTGTGGGGTTGGGGAAAACACTTGTCTTTGTTTTCTGTCTTCATTTTCTGTTATTGTTTGTGATTGGTTGCGTAGTAGTAGGTCTAGTTGTGTAGTTTTTATTTGTTGTCTTCTGTTTCAGCAGTCTGTTGTATTTTCTGTTTCTGTTCTACATTTTGTCTTACTACATTCTGCATGTCATTAGTTAGGAATTATAGAAATTGCACTACTGAAATTAACCACTATTTGAATGAAGTCAAGCTTTGTGTAGCTAAATAGATTAAAATTTCAGATAACATGAACTTTGTGATATTTTTGAACAATCCATCTAGATTCCAATTCAAAAATGTTATAATTCTTATTTTTAGGACACAAACAAATTCCCCAATGGTATGACTTAGAAAGGAGAAAATTCACACCATGCAAATAAACCGTGAGATTTTGAGCCAAAAAGAGTACATAAACACTCTTAATATTTTTTATGAGAGTTAACTAGCTATAAAGAGACACTACTAGAATTTGACATTAGAGTACGATTTGAGACCACATGAATCGATACTAAGATGATAAAAGACAATTTTTGGTGAGCCCCTTGTTTTATCCTTCTTCTTGTTCAGACCACCCAACTTATGTTAACCACTAGTATTACCCTTTGAGCCTTAGCCTTTTTCTTCATTTGAAACCAAAAATTAGCCAACTCCCAATTTTTGTTGAAAATCCCTTTTGTTTGATTAAAACCTTTATTGAGAGAACTTTCTACCAAAATTTACATGCTGAATACTATACTTTGTGTAAATACCATGTTTTGTATGAAAGTTGATAAGCCTTCAGAAGAGAATTGGAAAGAAACATACTGCTATCCAGTTTTGATTTAATGTATCATATTTGCCAAGGTTGCTCAAAAAAAAAAAAAGAGAAAACAATTCTTGAGATGGAGCATAAAATGCACTCAAGAAGAAGAAAAAAAGAGAGAAAAAAAAAGAAAGAAAGAAAAAAAATATATAGAGCAACCTAAGGTTGGCAGCCGTATTAGCATTAGTAGAGGCATTTTTATTGGACTATTTTGCACTAAAACAACCTGTTCATATGAGGCATGATATGATTTGGTTTGAATTATTCTTTCAATACCAAAAATATAACCCATGTGTTAGCCCCGTTACAAACCTTAATAAAAGTCCTTTTTGATTGGTATCATTAAAGTGGTGGAGAATTGACCTTTTGTCAAGTGATGGGAAGACTTCTTATAGCTAGATATTGAGCGTAAACACTATCCCAAACACAAAAAGGAGTGCATGAGTGATTTATCCAGTGAGGGGTGAGAATTTGAAACTTTCTAGGAAATGTTGTTGGGGGAATGTTTGCCATTAAGAATTTGACTTATGATTATTTTTGAAGTAGAATATCTAATGGGTATACAAAGACATAATACAGATTTTATACAGTTTTTATTTATTCTAGCATTATGTCTTCAAGTATTATGAACAACTAAATCCTTCTAATCAAGGTACTTTGATTTCTAGCCAAGATTAAATCGTGAGACTTTTGTTTAAATTAGTTTTATTCAAGTTCAATTATTTATTTGATTTCTGCGCTATAAACCGTTTATGTTATTATTTAATTTATTATGCAATGTGGCCAGTTGTGTGATTTATTGAATGGTATCTTGCTGATTAGAATATGAAGGTCGTTGGGCACTATTTTAACAAAGTAGCGAATTGATCTTAACTGATAAAGGCTTCGGGTAAGATTGGTGGAATCAAATAATCTAGTTTAAATAATCTACGGGTGTCCGATTTTACTAACTAGGATAGGGGTCTTTTTCATTCATAAAGCAGTCATTAGATTGAATCTTATCATGGTGTCCGGGGGTTGTCTGTTTGGTCTAGAGAAGTAATCCTAGCAGGGTGTCCGGGGATTACCGATAAAATAAGAAAAGATTGGTTAAGTAGAGCGTTTGCCATTAGCTATAACTCTATCTATTTGAATGAATAAAATTTATCTTTCGTGTTGATGATCGAAATATTTGGCTAGATTGAAAAGTACCTTGGCTAGACTTGTCTCCATTAGATTTCTCATATTTTATTATTCTGCAATCTTTATTATTTATAAATTTCGTTTTGATTGTTATTTTTAATATCTTTCATAATTAATTTCAAAACCCATTTTTCCAAGAAAATAATTAACCGCAATAATCCCTATGAAATCGACCCTATTCACCATTATACTGCATAAGTGTAAAAGAATAGGAATAATTATTTTTGGTGGGTTGACACCCTATCAAAAGCAAAACCACAAGTTTTATCTGGCACAATATTATATGCTAATGATTTACCTACTGTTCAAGCATGCACCCTTAAGAGTAAAAATAAGGAAACAACTATTAAATCAAAAGCATATATTGAAGCTTCTAAAAAGGAGAAAGTTTTGAATTTGCCAAACCCAAAAGTCATACACAAAGAAAAATCTGTTTTACCACTAACTGTGACTAAACCTAGAGGACCCAAAGCCACTTGGGTACCAAAAACAATTTAAACATTTTGTGTGTGCAGGGAAAAGTCAAAAGCAGTCAAATTTGGTTTCTAGACAATGGTTGCTCAAGACACATGACAGGAAACAAAGCCCTGCTCACAGAATTTCAAGAGAAGGTTGGTCCAGTGATCTCTTTTGGTGATAACAGCAACGAACTGACTCTTGGTCATGGCAAAGTAGCAAATGGGAATGTCTCATTTGAAAATGTTGCACTAGTTGATGGGCTTAAGTTCAACTTGTTAAGCATAAGTCAACTATGTGACAAAGGATACATCACTGCTTTTAAAGGGGATCAGTGCTTGATCTCAAATGAGGATGATGGGAAGCTGGTTTTGTGAGGGATAAGAAAAGGAGATCTCTATATTGCTGATTTCAATTCAGTAAATGGAGAATCATGTTTCTACAGCAAGACAACCCCTGATGAGAGCAGATTGTGGCATAAGAAACTCTCTCACTTAAACTTCAAGGCTATCAATGATTTAGTGAAGAGAGAGTTGGTAACTGGACTACCTCAAATGGAATTCATTCAAGAAGGATTATGTCCAGCTTGTCAACAAGGGAAGCAAAGGAAAACATCCTTTGTCAACAAGGAAGCCACAATGATCAGAGATCTAATTCAATTGCTTCATATGGATCTCTTTGGCCCTGTCAACATTATGTCAGTGTCAAAGAAAAGATTTGTTATGGTTATTGTGGATGACTACACCAGATATACTTGGGTTAAGTTTCAAAATTCTAAATCAGAAGTACCTCAACAAATCATTGACCATATTAAGAAAGTGAAAACCGAGTCAGGGTCAGTGGTTAGAACATTGAGGACAGACAATGAAACTGAATTCAAGAATGCAGCTGTTAATGGATTTTGTGTGGAGAAAGGCATCAATCATACATTTTCTACTCCAAGGACTCCTCAACAGAACAGTGTAATGGAAAGGAAGAATAGAACCCTAATAGAAGCTGCTAGAACAATGCTAGTAGAGGCAAGGATTCCTACCTATTTTTGGGCTAAGGAAATTTTCACTGCTTGTTTCACTCAAAATAGATCCTTAATTAACAAGGCTCATAACAAGACACCATATGAGCTAATGACAGGGAGAAAGCCAAACATCAAGTTCCTACATGTTTTTGGATGCAAATGCTTCATACTAAGGAACTTTGGTGAGAACTTAGGAAAATTTGATCCAAAGTCTGATGAAGCAATTTTCCTAGGTTACTCCCTAACATCTAAGGCCTATAGGGTTTACAACAAGAGACTGCAGGTGGTGATGGAGTCTATAAATGTAGCTTTTGATGATCAAGAGATTTCTGGACTTGAAGACCCTGGTTTTCATGAAGAGCTTAGATTTGAAAATGAATATGAGACTGATTATCAAGAGAATGAAGCTGATGAGTGCAGACAAATGGAGAATTTATCCATTCCTGATGTCAATCCAATCTCTATAGAAGCCCCTTCCACAGGTAGAGTCAATTTCCTGGACAACAGATCAGGGGATACTCCATCAGGGGATTTTCTATCAGGGCATGCACCATCAGGGGATAACCTGAATCTTGATTTAAGAATTAATTAAGGAGGAGATATTTCAGAAGCTGGGAGCACAGACTTAGGGGGAGGAAATGATAGTCAAGCAAGCTTATCAAGACACATTTCTAATCCCAAATGGGCCAGAAGTCACACAACAGATTTGATTATTGGTGACCCAAGCAAAAGTGTGCAGACCAGGAAAGCTACATCTAATGAATGCCTATATGTTTGTTTTCTTTCACAAGTAGAGCCAAAGAAATTTGAAGAAACCATTCAAGATACAGATTGGATAATGGCTATGCAAGAAGAACTGAATCAGTTTGAAAGAAATCAAGTATGGAAGTTGGTACCTAAACCCAAAGATAGAATCATAATAGGTACCAAATGGGTATTCAGAAACAAGATGGATGAAGTTGGCATTGTTATCAGAAACAAAGCAAGACTAGTTGCAAAGGGTTATCTTCAAGAGGAAGGGATTGACTTTAATGAAACTTTTGCACCAGTCACCAGACTTGAGGCTATAAGAATATTCTTATCCTATGCAGCACATTCAAACTTCAAAGTTTACCAAATTGATGTGAAAAGTGCCTTTTTTAATGGGAAATTGGAACATGGGGTATATGTCCAACAACCTCCAGGGAAAGTTCAAAATTCCCAAATCATGTATTCAAATTAGAAAAGGCACTTTATGGACTGAAGCAAGCTCCCAAAGCTTGGTATGACATGTTGTCTAAGTTTCTGGTAGAGAACAAGTTTACAAGAGGTATCATCGACAAGACATTGTTCTTTAGA
Source organism: Centella asiatica (assembly GCA_014636745.2). Classification (NCBI taxonomy): domain Eukaryota; kingdom Viridiplantae; phylum Streptophyta; class Magnoliopsida; order Apiales; family Apiaceae; genus Centella; species Centella asiatica. The sequence goes on from CM025784.1 coordinate 3,092,604, forward strand.
CAACACCAAGGTCATCTGATTTTGGTTCAAATATATGTTGATGATATTATTTTTGGATCCACTGACACTAGACTATGTGAAAAGTTCTCCAAACTCATGCAAAGCAAGTATGAAATGAACTTGATGGGTGAGTTATCTTATTTCTTGGGATTGCAAATCAAACAAGTCACTGATGGAATTTACATTCATCAGACAAAATATGCTAAAGAACTTCTCAAGAAATTTGACATGGAGGACTCAAAAGTAGTAAAGACACCTATGGCCACAACAACCAAGATTGACCCTGATAAGAATGGAAAGAAAGTTGATTTAAAGACTTACACGGGAATGATTGGATCATTGCTGTATCTAACAACAAGCAGGCCTGACATAATGTTTGCAATATGTCTTTGTGCAAGATATCAAGTTGACCCAAGAGAATCTCATCATTGCAGTAAAAAGAATTTTGAGATATATTAAGGGCACTACAGAGTTGGGGCTTTGGTATCCAAAGGAGTCTGGATTTGAATTACTGGGATATTCTGATGCTGACTTTGGAAGATGCAGAATTGACAGAAAAAGTACAACAGGAAGATGTTAGTTTCTAGAAGGAAGACTTGTATCTTGGTTCAGCAAAAAGCAGCACTCAATTTCAATATTAATTGCTGAAGCTGAATATATTGCAGCTGGAAGTTGTTGTGCACAAATTCTATGGATGAAAAATCAGCTAATGGATTATGGCCTGAACTTCAACAAAATTCCAATCATGTGTGATAACACTAGTGCCATTGCCATTGCTGAAAATCCTGTGCAACATTCCAGAACCAAACATATAGAAATCAGATATCATTCCTCAGGGAACATGTCATGAATGGAACTATAAAACTACAGTTTGTTCCTACCAACAAGCAGCTAACAGATATATTCACCTAGGCTCTTGATGAAGCCACTTTCTTTAATCTTGTGGGAGAGCTGGGCATGGTGAGTTATGCAAAGTGAAAGTGAAATATCTGGACAAAAGTCTTGTCAGAAAGGTAGTTGAAACAACACAGAGTATCAAATGCCTAAGTTCTGGTACTCCTAACTCATTTCATAAGTTCCTGATGAAATTAATTGATATATGATTATATATGTGTTATTACTGTAAACATATATATATATATATATATATATATATATATATATATATACTTATATATTCTGTGTTTTTGTTTGTTTGTGTTTGTTTTTAACTGATGCATCAATAAGGGTCTCGGTCAAGGCGCATCAGGGTCAGGGCATCCGGCTCGCGCATCAGGGTCAGGGTATGTATATACAATGAGCATCAGGGTAAAGTAAAGTGCTTTTAACTGCATCAAGGGATTACGTTCAGTAAAGTGATGACACCTCATTAGGGAGTTCTTTTCTCACTAATGACATGTCATCACAGAACTGATATGACTCCCTAATTATGTGTTTTTAGGAGCAGTTTTCAAACATCAATAAGCGGGTATTTATACTTTATCTCTCCTACTTTCTAAAACATCTTAAAACATTTAATCTATCTCTAATATTTGCTCGAGTTTTCCTTTTTTCTCTCTCGTTTTCACAGAAACCCTAGAACTTCAAATCTTCAACAGCATTAATGGCACCCAGCAACGTTTAACAACTTCCGAGGAATCTGGTGGTTCCACCCACAAATTATGTGGGTTTCTCCAACATTGATGAGGTGATTGATTGCTTCAAGCTCATGATGAACTATCTACTCATTTCCGAGTATAGTCAAGCAATCTTCACCGATGAAGAAATGTCGGGGGAAGCACTGTCTCAACTCTGAACAAGTGCGAAGTTCATGTACTCCACAATAAGGACTGATATGCTAAAGGGAATCTTGTTCAAGATTTCTTCTGAAAAGGGAAAAATAACCCCTTCCAGAATTAATTCTACTCTGGGGCTACCTACCCAAAACCTTGTGGAAGTACCATCCAATGCTGAGCTGCTTGATTTCCTGAGGGAACTGGGCTACAATGTTGCTCCAACTTCAGCATTAAAGTTCAAGGACCTCAAGAGGGTCAACGTGAAGCGAGAGATTTCTTATCTCTTTGACACTATCACTAAGGTGTTCTCAGGTAAATCGTCTAACTTTGAGGTAATAACCTCTTTAACTTTAAAAATAGCTTATGCAATAATTAGAAATATAAATATAAATATAGGAAAATTAATTTTTGATGATCTTGTAAATAAAATGGGTAGTTTTAACTCTAGGAAAACAAAAGTTTATTATGCTAGATTTTTGTATATGATTATTAAAGATCAAATAACTAACCTTTCTTTTGAGAATGATATTACTGTACAAACTTACAAGCAAACAAAGAAATTGTTTGTGGAAATAATAAAGAAGTCGTACACCGCAGAACCATTTGCACTTCCACTGCATATGGAACAGGTAGTGCGTACATCTCCCTTTACTTCCCAACCTGTACATTCTTCTCCTTTAACTACTATGGCAGAGATCACAATCGCTTCTCTGTCTTCCCAAGTATTACAACCAATTTCCACACAACCATTCTCAATAGCCCAACCTATAGTCTCCCAAAAGACTACGGGGAATAAAAGAAAACTCAGTGAAGTTACCACATCAACTGAAGGGGAGCAAGGAGAGAGAGTGATTGGCTATAGGAGAATGAAGAAGAAGAAGGGAGCCACGAGTGTTACCCAACAGCCTAACCAGGCAGTATCTTCTCAAAAGGATACTGCTTTTGATAAGGAATTAAACTTATTTCTAACTAGTTCCTCTCAAAAGGAATTAGTTATTGAAAATAGTCCTCAACCAGGGACATAGTTGAGTGAGGCACATACACTGACCATAGTCCCTGATGAAACTAACATCAGAGTCTCTGAGAGCCACTTGCAGATAATTGACACAGTGAGTGCACACACAACTTCTTTTGATGGATCACCTCCTCATTCAGTGATCCAACCAACACTCCCTTCTACACCACTTCCTTCTTTCTCTATTCCTCAAATTTCTTCAGATATTATGACACAAACATTGAGTGTCATAAGTTCAGATTCTCTAATTTCTCAATTCGTGGAGGAGCCAACACTCCCTGACACAGTGATTGATAGTCAACACACTCAAATGGTTGACTCATTTTTGCTTGATACAATCACTGTTGATCAGACAGGGGACATAAATTCAACTGCATATACAACTGTAATAAGTCTTTATGTTTCCCCAACTGTAAATACTTCTTCTATAAAAACATACACTTCTCCAATTGTACATACACAAATTACTTCCACTTCCTTTCCTATCACTTCTGTGGAACCAGTAACTCTACATAATTTACTTGAACTGGCCACAGTAGTTGATCTCACAGCCTATAGGAGCCCTTCTAGAATAATTTTGAGTGAGGATGTGAGAATACTTAGTGAAGAAAGGCAAAGTCAAACCCCCTGAGAGGACTTTGGCAAAAGGAGAGAATGAGAGTACTGCCTTAGAAGGCAAAGAAAAAGGAGAGTCTATGAGTGATGCCTTAGAAGGCACAGAAAAAGGAGAGATTGAGGGAGATAAGGATGAGATCTTTGTAAATAAAGAAAATAAAGAAAATACAGATACTGTAAATAATACCAGCTCTGAAAGTGATGAAGATGCTGCTCTAACAGATGATTTTTCCCAATTCATTGGAGTTGATTTATACTTTCAGCAGAATCAAATGGTGAATACTGTACAGTTACTCAAGCAAGAGCTCGCAAGAATCACTGATCCAATGATAAAAGTGTTAAAAATCACAAATCATAATTGGTCAGTCTGTAGATATTGAAAACAAGAAGCTTTATACACACTTTACAAATAAAATCAACAGTGTACAGCAAGTTGTCGACTCACTTGTGACCTATCGGACTCTACTCCGGATGAAGAAACAAGCCGACAGTGTTGACAAGAAACTTGTTGATCTCACCTCTCAGATATCTAGCATGGAATCTCTGCAACTATCTATGGCTGACACTCTAAAGAAAGTTCTCTAAGTCACATCCCAACTCTCAACTTCCGCTGATGATGCTGTCAAAACGGGGGAGAAATCTACCAGGCTATCGTCAGGGGATGTTGCTGAGAAGACTCAAATTCAACCATCAGGGGATGTGACCACTTCTGTTCTTGCTCCAAAACCCAAGGACAAAGGCAAAGACATCCTGATTGAGGAACCAAAGAAGAAATCATACACTCAATCAAGGCCCAAGCTACTTAGAGATGACATGAAGACAGTCCACTTTCCAACACCTGTTGAAGCTGTAATTGACGGGAAAATGGAGCTGGTCTACCCTCAAGACAAGAAGCTCGTGGAAGCTGATGCACTCTATGCACAGCAACTTCAAGAATAATAGGAGAGGGAAATGGCAAAGGAACAAAAGGAAGAACAAAAGAAGAAGAAGAGTATCATGCCTAGATCCTCTAGGAAACCTCAGCCAAAAAGATCTCAAAATCCTAAGGGTGCATCAGGGGATATACTCTAAGAGAAAACTGATGACCCTGATGCCACCAAACCCAAGTCATCTGAAACCAAGGATCAAGCACCTTCTGCTATAACCACAGCATATGGTCCACCCATTCTAGCTGAATCCCTAAGAGAGGAAATGCGCAAAAATCTGACATTCATGTTCTCAATAAAAAGCATAAATGTCAGGTTCAACAATAAAAGGGATCAGCTAATTACAATGCAACTAAAGAATAGGTCGCAATTCAATGTCACGATGGACTGGTTTAGGAGAATGGATGCTGAACAACTGGGATTGATCATGAACTTAATCTCCAAATCATCAGCGGCTAATAGAGACTTGAGGTGGATGATCGAGAAACTGAGGAGAGCCATCAATGATGAAAGGAGCCTACCCACAACCTTGGAGAGACCATTGAAGTTATTCTATAAATCCACTGATGGGCAGGAGAAAAGCATAAGGATCAAAGACGTTGATGGCCTTGACCTGGAGAAGGCGATGCATGTTCTAAGCCAGATTGTTTATCATAAAAATGAACATGTCATCCAGTTTAGAATCTTGCTGATACAGAGGGTGATAAAAGAGATCAAAGAAACTAGAGCTGATGATGGGAATGCTGCTGCAGTAAGGAATGTGCCACCAGTAAAAGGATTCAAAGAATATCCTAAAATGATCACAAGCCCCATGGGCATTGAGTTCAAAAATTCTAAAGGGGAGATCATTACCCTTTACTGATCACAACTTGCTGCAGCCAACATACAAGAGATCAAATATGTCCTTGAAGCTTTGGAATCGAGCAAGAATGTAAACATTGTCAACTTCAGAAGGCTTCTTCAGAAGGAGTTGGATCAGTTGCTTGCAGGAAGGAAAGACAACAAACTCAGGATTCCTGATCAAAATCCAAATCAAAGAAGACAAGACCTTAGAAGTGACTCTCAACCGATTGAATCAAGTCATCCATTGCCTTTTGTTTCAGCCAAAGGGAAAAGGGATCCTAATATCTAAAAATGTATATTTTTGTTGTAATAGATATAGGAAATACTTGTACAGAAATTCTTTTTATTAGTTCATACACAATTCTTTCGTGTATATAGTTTTGGTTTTGACATCATCATCAGTGCATCAAGAAAATTTATGGTTATCAAAATGATAAATATAAATAGGGGGAGATTGTTAGAGTTAAATAATGATGATGATGTTTAGAGAATAAACTGTGCATCTGTAAGTACTTAAGGTATTTTATAAACCTTAATATCTGCACAACTTTTGCATCCACTGATGATAAACTTATTCATCAGGATATGATCAACACTTCACAAAACAAGTCGTAAAATGAAAATTCTAAAGGACTTGATAAGTGAAGAAGAATGTCTGTTGTTACTCGAAAATAGTTGAAGTATTCCGCACATCAAATATTCCAAACAAAGTTTCAATGATTAAGAATCATCAGGGGAACCCGTCAGGGAACCCATTAGGGGATGACAAAGGCAGACCAACCAGTTAGGGAAACGCGTCAGGGTATGGCAGTGGCTGGCCAAACTCATCAGGGGAAACACGTCAAGGCATGAGCAAGTCATGTCAACCTATCAGGAGAAGACATCAGGGTATGACAGTGTCAGGCTAACCCATCAGGGAAACCCGTCAGGGGAAATGCTCAGCATTGCATCAATGGAAACCATCAGTGTATGTCATAAGTCATAACATCAGGGGATCAAGAAGCACTTAGTAAACTCAAGTGAAGTTTGAAGCACTGATCTAGTCTTTAACAAAGACTGTCATCAAGGGATCCAGAAGTACTGATTAAGTTCTCATCAGGGTTTGCCGTCAGTGGATGGTTGTGATTGCATACACCCGTCATCAGCTCTAACACGCAAATCAATGAAACTTGTTGAAGAACCAAGAGATATTAACTAGAAAGATATCTCTTGAAGTTTGTTGGTCCAATGACAACTCTCGAACATTACGCAGATCAGGGGATGAAAAATAAGCAACAAAAGTAGCAGCAGCCTGACACATAGTTTCTAAAGGACAAAGATGTGACATATATGCGGTAAAGTTGAAAAGAGCAGCACGTCTACGCACATGGTTTCAACCACTGATCTTCTATATATGCAAAAGAGTTTTTATTACAAAAACATCAATCCAACGGATTAAACAAATACTAAAACATACAAATCACTAGAGCAACTTTGTAATATATCTTGAGAGAAATATTTCAAAGAAAGTGAGAAGCTAGTGAGTGTGCATTAGAAGTTGTAATTCATTACAGAATTTGTAGCTGATTAATCACAATTGTGATTAATCAGATTTCCAGAAAAATCTGAAGTTTTAATAGATCTATTTTAACTTGAATACGTGTGTTTCATCTGATTATTTGTTATTATTTTTCTAAGTATTGCAGCTATTTTCTGTTGTACAAAAAGTTGAAAAAGAAGAAAAAATTTTGAGTGTTTGAATCCCCCTCCTTCCCTCCCGATTCTAACAAACACTTTTAAAATTTAGTGACAATAATTATTTTTAATAACACTTACTACACAATTTTTTTATCCAAGTAATATTAAAAGCCGTTTATAAACTATTTAGCATAATTAAGTACAAACATACATTGTGTGAAAACTATATATGAACTTACTACCACGTATTTGGAAACTTATTATATTACTATCGTTTTTATATTTTTGCTGTTTTCTTATGATAAAGATAAATTTACTACGTGTGACCTTGCTATTCATGACTTAGAACTTTTGAATTATTTTGTAATATAAGAATACTCCGTATTATTTGCAATCTTATTATTTGTGACTTATCATTTGTTTATTTACAAACTTAAATTGCTTTCTCCAATCACTATTAAAAATTTTGGTGTTAATATAAAAAAATGACAAGATAAAAAGATTATAATCAAAAAAATTCAAATTTGATAGCATGATAAATTTTAGTTTTAAATGTAACTCTTTTCCCAAGCATATGCATATGCATGAGGACTCGTTTTATTTTAATCGTTAGTTAATTAACTTGTTTTTTCTTTTTTTCTTTTTAAGTGCTATAGCATTATTTCCAATGATTTACACTATTAGTTCGTTTTTAGTTTGCTTTCGAATTTTAAATACATTACACTATCAAATCATAAATATTTTTCAATATACCTATTGTGTGCTACGTAGACGAGTAATATATTAAAATTATGATCCAATATATTATATAATACTTCCTCTATTCTTTTTTTTGAAAAAGAGTTGCATTTAAAAATAAAATATGTTCTACAAAAATAGTACATTTCCATAATTTTTATTATAATGATATATTTTCTAAAATTTGACATTACAATTTTCTTATCTTATTATTAATTAAATATTTATAACAAATTTTGTTAAAAAAAATTATTTAAACATATAATCCTCAATTAGTATGCAATAATAATATTCTTCAAAAATCCAGATGTAGTTATTATTACGATACACATTTTTATGTGAGATTAGTACGTGTTAGATATTTTTAAGTAATTTCAATTTTTTCGTAGTATTAATCTTCATATATTATATTTTTATTCTATAATTTTTATTAAATTAAATAACATATTTATCACGTACTAAATTATCTATACCTATATATTAAAGGAGTAAGAGACGAAATGTATGGTACGTATGTACGTAAAATCTTAAAAAATAAAAAAAATATCAAATCCTAAAATAATTTCATAATAGAATGACTAATACATTAATTTTGTCCTATCTATTCCTATATATTAAAGGAGTAAATGACAAAATATACGGTACATACGTAAAATCTTAAAAAATAAAAATAAAAAAAGGTAAAGTCACATAAAAATAATTTCATAATAGAGTCCAAAGAGAACTCTAATTTCATAATAGAGTGAATAATATATTAATTTTGTCTTATAATAATTTTAACCAACTAAAATAATTTATGTATGATGTAATAATATATTTATAATCAAATTATATTTTTCTTTGATATTTATATTCAAATTTAATAATTTAATTTCAAACTTTAATTAACTAAAAAAATACAATCATATGTTTAATTAACACAATATCTTTCGTTCTAAACTATATTATCTATATACTATAAAAGATCAAAAAAAAATTATTTGTTAAAAATATTCAAATTAACATGCATGTGTTGTGCACAATGTCCATAGGTTAATAATTACCCCGATTCGAACATGTTCATTATCACTATTCAATTACTACGGTTAAAAATTTGGCATTCATTCAAATTTAAAAAATAGATAATAAAGCATTTCGACATATAACTAACTACAAATATTGTAAGTAATTCTTAATTATTTTTATTTTTTTTAAAGTACAAATTAAAAATAAAAATAACAACAATTAATAATACAACTCGTGTTGTACACGAATATCTAAGCTAGTCATAAAAATACATGCAAAAAATGAATTTAGACATCTTTTTGGGAAGAGAGAAAATACTAAAGAATTAAAAGGGTGGTTTTAAATAATATTTTTGTGTTTTTTTTCTTTTAAGAATGGAATATTAATAGTAATTCCCAAAAATAGAGAATCCACTTAAGAAATTTGATGAAATGATCACTTTGTGTAATTTTTCGATTGTATTCCTTTACATGTAGTCCAACTTACGTTTAAGAAATTTATTGCAAATGGCAAGTACCCTTAGTACAACAAAATTTGACATTTCATTAGCAACCCACTTCAAGGTACGGCCCAATAACATCATTACATATTTACACCACTTTGAAATCAAATGTTGAGCCCAACAAATCCTAAATATCTCACCTGTTTCAAATTTATTTCTACATTATTGACTTTATAGAATTATTTTAGCTCATTTTGATTATAAAATTGATATACAATCATTTAGTTTTGGTCCATATTTACAGAATTTTTACAAGTTTAGCGTTTCATAATTTTGAAGTAAAGCATACTTAATATTTGGATTGTATAAAAATATATCTCTAATTCTAATGAGAATGAATTGTATAACTTTAATTTCATGAATTCCCGACTTTAAAAGCCAAATGCATAAAGTTAAATTAACTGTATACAATGATACACGCCTCCATTTCAATGTATGATAACAAAAAGAGTTTTAATTTTATTATAAAAAAAAAAATTAGATTACCAAAATGAACAACGAGATGATGGAAAACTCTATGTACGGAAAATGGCAACTGTCACAAATACTATCTCACGTATTATATAAAAATACAATATCCACAACATTTTTTTTTGTTAAGTAACAAAATTGAATCTTTTATTTGTTTCTTAAGAAGATTTAAGATACCCAAAAATATATAAATTCATTATTATAAGTTGTATGTAAGTATATTAAAGATTAAAATAACTATATACTCTATTTGTTTCACAAAAAAAATTACATTTGAAAATTAAATTTATGTCACGAATATAGTTATACTTGCATAACGATTTTATTATAATGTTATTATTTATTAAATTTGTCATTATAACACAATTATATTATCATGAATTTGGCGTTAAAAAAAACTTCTTATATACTCATATTTTTATTATATACTTGTGAAGAATCTGTGAGAAGAATCTACTTGTACTCATATTTTTGTTATATACTTAAGAATTCTCTTATAATTTGTATAATAATATAAAAAAATAATTACTTCCTCTATTCCAAAATTAGATATACGTTTCGATTTTTTATGTCAAAATATTGTTATAAGAAACATAAATTAGTGTCTATTATAGTTTATTTTAATTGATACAATTATTATAATATTATATTTTATGACAGAAACGTTGACCAAAACATAATCTACATTCAAAAAAACTAGTATTAAAAAAATTGATTATATTAAATTTAAAATTTAATATATAATTGTTTAACTGAAAAGGTAAAAAGGTATAAGGCCAACTACAAATGACAATAAAAAATAAATAAAACAAACTTTTAATTAAATTTGAATACTTCATACAAAGAATAATTTATCATACTGCGTGGTAGGTTGTATATTGCATGTTGCACATACTAATTTATTAAGATATTTATAAAATAACGACCATTTGATAGGTAAAATAATAAATAGTGCAATACAATATTTAATTAATCTTTATTAACAATATTTCTAAGAAAATTTAATGAATATCACACAAGAGAAATAGAGCATTTTTAGATACTTTAAAATAAACACACATTTTTTAGCTATTTTTATGTGAAATTAAAGCAAATCATTTTTGTCTCTTTCATATCAAATAAATGCATTGAATTCACATTTAATAGTTAATATATAGAAACTATTTGAATCCATACTATTTCTAACATTCACAATTTCACTTTGGTCTTTTTTCTAATAATAATAAATTCAAGTTAAAGAACATTTGAAGTTGGCAAAGAACTTGGAATTTTTGAGAATGAGGTCAATCAAGACCAAGAATTTGTTAAGTTAATGAACAAATTGCTAGATTAAACTATTTCTTCTGAATGAACTTGCTAGATTTCATAGCATATGTCAAAAGATCGAAGGTGAGATCAAGAATTTTCAGTTGCTGATGTTTTGTTTTCAGGAGTGTCATGGTTTTTCAAGTTTATTCTTGGGAGGCAATCATGAAGTATCGTATGGATTTTTGGGAGAATCAAAATCAAGTATTTGGAATCGATTATTTTGTGGTTAGTGTTGTGGAATCAATTAAACTCATATATATATATATATATATATATATATATATATATATATATATATAATATAGAAAGGCCAAAAATAACCTATAAAATGTAATAAATACTTCCACAATTGAGTTTTTTTTTTGTTGGTGCTTTATATATATAGATATGATCAATGATCAAAACAAGTTTAATTAAATAATTATAATTTATTTACGTTTTTGAATATATTCTATTTAAAATAATTTTAAATGAATTAATGATCACAATTTAATTTTACGGCGCACGAATCTTTTTCTTAGTTTTGTGAGATACCTTATAAGACCTCAACTTGACAGTTAAAATTGAAATAATGAGATTGACCCCAAAAAAAAGTGAACAGATTAAGATCATGTAACCTCTTCATCTCGAATATAATTTGGGAAAACCTTTTCATTCTTCCCTAACCTATATCAATTTTGTATATTTGATTTTTGAATTTTTTTTATAATTTATTTGATATACAAACTTTTTAAAACATACGTAATTATGACATTTTATCAATTACTTATTAAATCTAATAAAAAATACACTCATACGAATCACGCATATAATAAAATGCTTGGTTTATGTCATATATAAACTTTCTTTTGGACTGTTCTCGAGTTATATCAACTTTACAAATTTAGTCAAAAATTTTCAAAGAGAATTTCTTAATAAAATAAAGATTAAAAATTAAATTTATGATTCATATTAGTGTATTTTCTGTCAAATTTAACGAGATATTGATGAAATTTACTGATTGCGCATATTTTAAAAAGTTTATGTACGAAAAAAGTTGCGAAAAAAATTTAGAAAATAAATGTACAAAACTGATATAGTTCAGGGGCTGTCGAATAAATTTCTCTATAATTTATATTTGAAATGATAAGATTGTCCTCCTTTTATTGCGACTTTTCTCTGTAGAATATACGTATTGTATTTAACTTTTTACTTATATATTTATAGTGTATTTCTTTAGAAAAGTACTCAGTCTATTGTAATTTGTAAATCCGAGATATATAATTCTTAAAGATATTTTTCTACATTATATATATACTTTATATATTTAGTGATAATAGTGATGAAAATTCAATAGTGCTAATAATATATCATTTCATTTTATTTTATTGTCTAAAAATAGATTGTATTTTTATTTTCGATTAAGTGAATAAATAAATTGTTTGATATTTTCTCAAATATTTTATTTGAGATTATTATTTATATAGTAATTTTTAATATGCAACACCGTAAATTCGACGCATATGAAAATAAGGCAATATTTACGTGTAGACGGCAAAGCAAACTTGCAGCAGTCATAATATGGGCCAACCTTATTTGAAAGAAAGGAGAAATAAAGACGTTGATAGTTGTGGAATTAATAAATTCGTAACCTACTAACCTAGTACTCTATACATAGGTTTTGCGGGCCCATGTTTTACTACTTAAAGTTTGTGGGACCCATATATTGCAACAGGATGATCTGAGCTTGGATAAAGTATTTGGGTAGCATTTACTAGTTCGAGGTGGAGAAATAACGAATCAGACGTTGCAGATTTAATGAGGAGAAAAACAAAGAGTACACAGCGCAGCAGCTAACTAATCGACAAAGTCTGCTATTCAAAAAATTATTGGTTTGGTGCGTTTGCTTAGTTCTTGTTAAGCGTTTGTTGTGGTTCAAATTATTTGTTTATTTTATTATTTATTTTTTAATCAATTTAATTTTATTTAAATTTAGTGAATTTAAAAATAAAACTAAATGGATTAGATTTGATAAAATAATAAAATAAAATTTTTAAAAATATTTAAGATAAAATATTAAATAAATAATTAAATTTTTATTCAAATTCAAACATAAAACATAAATATTTAACTGATTTAAATAAATTCAAATATGATGAATATATTTAGACTCAGACACTTAATAAAACAAATGCAATTATAACTTTCTATTTAGTAACAGTGTGCATGCTACGGTTAAGTGTGGTTACGACGTGTAACCTCAATCTAACTATTTAGTTCGGTTCGATTTTGATTATTATATTGCGGTTATGATTATCGTTCCATTAATTTTGATTTTTGACGATAATCCATAAATGATAAAATTTAATTATATGGTGGCTTATTTTATAGTTTCAAACTATTATTATACGTAACTAATATTATGTTTTGTTATTCTATATTACATTTTGAAAGATTTTTTTCTAATTTGATAACCAAATACATATTTTAGGTGTTAACAATATTTAATTTTACATTGACATTTTAATAAATTAAAGTTATATAAACAATAATTATGTGTAAGTTGATAACACTAATATATTTAAGACTAATAATTATTACGGCTATGTTATTTTCGATTATTTTGGGATATTAATTGAATATGCTCCGTTTGATTTTTTTCAGTTCAATTTTTCGATTTTTTGGTCTTTTTGCTCACCCTTACTATTTAGAAAATGATAAGAGCTTATTCTAAATTCTCAAAAATCATTTTTATAAGCAATAGAAATGTTTAAGGACTAGAAACTGTTTCGATATTCAGGTTTGAAGATGAAATTTCTAAATTAAAAATATTTATTATCCAATTTTTTTATATAAAAAAGTAATATGCACTCAATTCGTTTTACAAAAAAGAGTAACAATTGAACTTTTGATAAATATTAATATTGCATATTTAACTGAAAAATGTATGTATAAATAATAAATTTTCTCATGGAAGTTTTTATGAATATTCAATTAAAGATAAGATTAAAAACTTGTAATGACAAAATTTAAAATATAATATTATAAAGAAACTATTATGTATATGTTAATTTTTTTTATGAATAGAGGGAGTATAATAGATAAGTCGGTGAAGTTCATTAAGAAAAGTAAGTTCTAAAATATATTAAATTAACTGGATAATATTTCCTCTATTTCATAATAACTGACACTTAGTTTTTTTGCATATAATTTTAGGTGACTTTTTTTATTTATTAAACCTTTTATTTTAGTTAAATTTTTTATTCATATTAATTCTTATTTAATATATTTTTTATTACTAATTTTTTAGAATTAAATAAATATTTAACATATAAAAAATTTCATCTAAAGTCAATTATTGTGAAACAGAGGGAGTAGTTGTTAAGAGAAATTGATGTGAGGCTACGTTATAAGCTATTTAGATGGTATAAAAGAATAATTTAATTTCTAGGTAAAAATTTTATTGAATGAGATAGTAAAAAAAAGGAAACAATTTAAATATAAAAATTGAGCAATAGAAAATTGTCTATACTCAAACTAAAAACTAAATAAATTGATGGAGAATTTTTGGAGCAATTGTGTAATTTTTTTCCCTTAATTACGTAGAAAATCACGACTTAAAAATACATACATATATATTCATAATAATTATCATATAATATTATTTTATGTAACTTATCCAATTGTATAATTTTTTTTATAAAGCGGTATGCTTTCAGATTTTCCTTATTCAATCATAAATAAAAATAAAATTTTGTTACTTTTCCAAAAAAATAATACTATGTATAATAAAGCTGAGAAAAAGGCAAGGAAGATTCGATCGAGCAAAATAGCTAAGAGCACTTGAAGTAGATTCTTAAAAATATGGATTATTCGTATTTTACGGGATGAAGTTAAAGAATTCGAGAAAATGATTACCTTTGAAATTATGTCTACGAATAATTATATAAATAAAAGTTAATTAGTTGTTAAATAAAAGTTGTGTCGAAATAACTACAATCATTTTAATTGTGTAATTATAATATTTTGTTAGAAACCAATTATAACTTATTTGGTGTAAATAGTTTGAACTTACAACTAATTTAAATGGATTTACATGATTGCACACAAAAGAACTAAATATGTATGTTAGTATATATATATTACGATAACTAAGATAGCCACCACTTCTCTTGCTAATGAATTTGTGAGAGAGAATCCTAAGATGAACTTTCACTAGCATGTGTGACCGAGACGACTTAGTTCGCATGTGGATACCAATAAAAATGCGGTGATTAACACCTAACTCAGACACAACTAATATATGTTTTTCAAAAATGTAGTTTTTTGAAATTACCATGACAAAAACTAATATATGTTTTTAATTTTAATATATGCGAGGATCCTATTTCATGGAATTATAGTTTTATATAAAAAAAAAAAATGTTTCCGCTGTTTAAGTTAATTCGAATTTCTATAATTACTCCAACAAATTTTATGTCGAAGAGAATTATGTAATTTATGAACAAAGACTTTAGCATATGTTAGACAACTAGGAGGTGATACAAGAGAAGTGGTGGAGTCTATGATATGTACTAATAGACCAAGTTCAGGTAATCTGAGTCCAGTTTCCAATACTTCATATCATATCGATCGTACATTTTTGGTTTCTTCGTAGTCCTAAAACCCATGATATATGGAGTATAAAACAGCAGAGTATTGCTGCTCTTGTAGATATTATTCTTGAAAGTAAAATTATTTAAGATTTGACATAGAGTATTTTATACGGCATCATGACAGTTATATATGTAGGTATAACCTACAGATTTGACATAGAGTATTTTATATGGCATTATGGATTTGACATAGAGTATTTTATATGGCATTATGCCATATAAAAAGTCGCTGCAAATCTAAAATAAAATTATTAAGGACATATCATCAATTAGTTCTCAATGAGGTGGAATTATAACAAAACTACTAAAATGTAAAATGTAAAATGAGGCGGAATTAGCAGCTTGCATATGGGCACAAAGGTAAAATTTAACCTCTCTAAAATGTCTCTTACAGATTGTAAAGAAAATATAAAAGAAATGTCAATTGAAATTAGAGATCTGTATACAACCCTAAAGTCTTGAATAAGAGAAAATGAGAGAATTCAAAAGACAAATAATCTATTAATTGTTAGGAATTTTTTACTGGAGATTGAGTTGATTAAATTAGAAGAAGTTAGAGAGGAGTGTAGGAAAACTAAAGAGAGATTTGATTGTCCCCTAGAAATAGAAGAATGACTTAGGGCAAAACTAAAAGAAAAGAAAAATCTTATAAAGAAATAGACTAATTCCTCAAAAATTGTGAGGGAAACAATTGAAAAATATAGTCCTAAACAGACCGAAGGACTAGGCTATAACAAGGTCCAAGACAAGCAGCTAATGATTGAGGAATTGTCAATCACTGGAATAAGTGAAGCTAACACTAGCAAGAGTACTCCATTAGCTAATGTTCACACTTTTAGGAAACTAAAATTTGTCAAACTAGTAGCAAGGAGAAGGTGCTAGAACAAAGAGTGATTCAGCTAGAAAAGAAGTTGAATGAGTCAAGAGCCAAAAACTTCAATTAAAGAAAAATTGACTCATCAAAAGATAGAAAGCAGATTCACTCATCAGAGGATAATAAACTGAAGAAGAACAGGAATGGTACAAAGGGAATTAACAAATATACTAATTATTCTTCTATCATTAATGCTCATCGGAAAGAATGTTAGAAGTGTGGGAACCCTAACTACCTTGCCTTTAAATGTCAGAGTGCTCCTAGGAACATACCTGCTAAAGATTTATCCTTTGATAAGAAGAAATTAACTGTTAAGAACTAATTACATGCTAAAAGGGTTAAAAATAGTTATGTGAAACCTCCTCATAAGTTAATTGTAAAATCTGAAGCACTTAAGGCTAAGAAGAAACTAATTTCTTTTATGCAGTGGGTGAAAAATGATGCTAAATTTGAAAAGCCTTTAATTCCTGCGAAGTTAACTGCTACAAATATCAATGGACCCAAGTAGGTTTGGGTTCCAAAATTAACTTAGCTATTTACTGTGTGTAGGGCATGAACAAGCAAGTTTGGTTCTTGAATAGTGGTTGTTCAAGACACATGACTGGAGATAAAACCCTGCAGACATAGTATGCAGAGAAAGTTGGACTAAGAGTTTCCTTTGGAGATGACAACAAATGATATACCTTGAGATATGGTAAAGTCACAAATAGAAATGTCATATTGGAAAGTGTATTGCTAGTTGATGGTCTTAAGCATAACTTGCTTAGTATCAGCCAACTGTGCGATAGAGATTACCATGTTACTTTCAAAGATGAACTATGCTTGATAAGTAACAACAAATATGAAAAAATAGCTCTAAGTGGAGATAGGAAAGGTAACCTCTACGTAGTTGACTTTGGCTCATCAAATAAAAATCAATCTACATGCTTTTATAGTAAACCATCAGTAGATAAAAGTTGGCTATGGCACAAAAAACTTTCTCACCTAAACTTCAAGACAATCAACACTCTCGTGAAAAAAATATTAGTGACAAAACTTCCACAACTAGAATACACTTAAGATGGTTTGTGTGGAGTCTATTAGAAAGGGAAGCAAAAGAAAATAACCTTCAAAAGCAAAGAGATATCATCAATTACAAGTCTAATGCAACTACTTTATATGGATCTATTTGGACCTATAAACATTATATCTATCTCAAAGAAAAGGTATGCTCTAGTGATAGTTGATGATTTCACCGGATACATATGGGTAAAATTTCAGCATGCGAAGAATGAAGTAACTCAATTGGTGATTGATCACATTAAGAAAGTGAAAACTGAATATGGGCTAACTATCAGAGTTTCAAGAACTCATAATGGAACAAAATTCAAGAACTCCAAAGTTGAATGTTTCTGTGCGGACAAAGGAATATCTCACACATTTTCTACTCCAAGAACCCCTCAACAAAATGGAGTAATTGAGAGAAAAAACAAAACTCTGATTGAAGGTGCAATAACCATGCTTGAAGAAGACCAACTGCCTACAAATATTTGGAATGAAGCCATAAACATTGCCTGGTTTACACAAAATAGAACCTTGATCAATAAGGCTATGGGAAAACACCTTATAAGCTGATGACATGCAGAAAACCAAGCTTGAAGTTTCTTTATATATTTGGTTGCAGATGTTTTGTGCTGAGCAATCAAGTAGAGAACCTAGGAAAATTTGAAGCAAAAACGGATGAAGCAATATTCCTAGGTTACTGTTTATCAAAAAAAACATACAGAGTCTACAATCTTAGGCTGAAAATTGTAATGAAATCTATTCATGTTGTATTTGATGATCAGAAGATAACATGAATGCAAGATTAAGGAAATCATGATACCTTAAGGTTTGAGAATGAAGATGGAGTGCATCTTCTAAACCATTTAGATGATGAAGTTGAACCCCACAAAACTACCTTGCCAATGGGTAATTCAATATCTACTGAGGAAGCCTTATCAGAGGATAATGTTGCATCAAAGGATACTACATCAACAGATAATCCACTGTTAGTGGATAATGAATCAAAGGATATCTCAAATTCCGATTCAGAAATATCCACTAATTTAGGGGGAGCTTTTCAAGAAGTTGAGAGCACTATACACCATAGGGAATAAGGAACAAATGAAGCTTCTTCTTCAAGAAGATTACCTCCACAAATTAAATGGACAAGAAATCATCCTATGGAGCAGATTATGGGAGATCCAACTAAAGGTGTTAAAACTAGAAGTGCTACTAAGAATGAATGCTCTATCTCAACTTTCTATTACAGATGGAACCTAAGAAAGTTAAAGAGACATTGAAGGATGTTGATTAGGTGATTGCTAAGCAAAAGGAACTCAATTAGTTTGTGAGAAACAAGGTCTGAAGACTACTACCAAAACTAATGAACAAATCCATAATTGGTACAAAATGGATTTTAAGAAACAAACTGGATGAAACTAGTACAGTGATAAGGAATAAGGCTAGACTGGTCACAAAAGTTTATTCACAAGTAGAAGGGATTGACTATGCTAAAACCTTTGCATCAATTGCAAGATTAGAAGAAATCACAATATTCCTTGTCTATGATGTTCATGCAAATTTCAAAGTGTACTAGATGGATGTAAAGAGTGTCTTTCTGAATGGGAAACTACAAGAAGAGATGTATGTCCAGCAACCTTCTGGCTTTAAAGATCAAAAATTTATTAATCATGTCTACAGGTTAGACAAAGCACTTAATGGACTTGAACAAGCACCAAGAACATGGTATGATATTTTATCTCAATTTTTACTTGAAAATCATTTCACAAGAGATATTGTAGATAAAACTCTCTTTAATAGAAAATATGTTGGTGACATAATACTTAGTCAAGTTTATGGTGATGATATTATATTTGGATCTATAAATGAGAAGTTATGTTCTAAATTCTCAAAACTGATGAAAAGTATATATGAGATGAGCATGATGGATGAATTAAATTTCTTTTTAGGTCTACAGATTAAATAAACCAATGATGGTACTTTTATCAGTCAATCAAAATACATCAAAGATCTTTTAAAGAAATTTAATTTGGAAGATGTTTCAACTGCTAAAACACTCATGTCAACATCCACTAAACTTGATACTGATTTTAAAGGAAAGAACATTGACATATCGAGTTATAGAGGTATGATATCTAACTATCAGTAGACTAGATATAATGTGCTAGATTTCAAGCTAACCCTAAAGAGTCTCATTTGATTGTTGTAAAAAAGATATTCAGATATCTTAAGGGTACTCCAAATCTTGGCATTTGGTATCCTAAAGAATCTGGATTCAAACTAATAGGCTACTTAGATGCAGATTATGCATGTTTCAAAATAGATAGAAAAATCACAATAGGAAGCTGTCAATTTCTTGGAGGTAAACTAGTGTCATGGCTTAGCAGGAAACAACATTTGTGTCAACCTCAATAGCTTAACTTGAATACATTGTTGCTGGGAGTTGTTGTGCTTAGATCTTATAGATGAGAAATCAGCTAATGGACTATGGTACGGTGTATAATCAAATTCCTATTTATTGTGATAACACTAGTGTTATTGCTATTACAGAGAATCATGTGCAACACTCAAGGACAAAGCACATAGATATCAGGTATCACTTCGTCAAAGAGCATGTGATGAATGATACAATAGAACTGCACTTTGTTCTAACTAATAAACACCTTGCAGACATATTCACCAAACCATTGAATAAAGCCACATTTTCAAGGTTGTTAAGTTAGGTATGTTTAACCTTGGTGAATAAATATTGAAAACTTCATGCAAGTTAAAATACAGTAGTAGATAATTAGCCTATGACAGTATAACTGATCAGTGGATAATTATCAGAAGATAATTTACTCATCGGAGGATAATTATCGACTGATGAACAAATGAAGCATCGACAAATAATTTTACTCCTCGGAGGATAATTATCAATTGTTAAATGAAAGTAGCAGTGGGCCCCTAATGAATTATTCATCAGTGGATAATTACCTACTGGTAGCAGAAATTAAAATTTTAATTTTTGAGTTATCTTCTATATCTCTTCTACTTCTGCTACAATAAAGGAGGTTAGTGCAGACCCAACTCCTTCTGTCCAAGTAGCAATACACTCTAAATCAAAGTCTTTAACCAAAGTCACCTCCTCTATCTCTCAAAATATTAAGGTTGTAAAATAAAAAATAAAATAAAAAAAAATTGAGAGGGAGAGTAAGCATGTTGGGGATGAAATAAAGAAGCAAAAGAGAATAGTGAGAACCCTTGGAGACTGCTTAGTATCTTCTCAAAAGGATACTGAGTCTAAAAGGAAAAAACATATCTCTAGGTGCAATCTTTCAACAGGTTGTATCTATTAAAAATAGTCCACCTCTAAGGACACATTTTTTGAGTCTACAATGATCACATTTATAAATATCTTTCAAAAAAAGAAGAAGAAGCAGGTCATGATCACTGATCATCTTGTCATTGAGTGCACACACAGGGTCTCACATTGATGCTTCTTTTTTCTCTATTATTTGAGAAACAAGTTTTCATAACTTGAGAAGTTAGAAATTATATTTTAGATAACAGTTGTTCATTTTTTAATAGATTTTTCAAAAGCTGGTATCAAGGTATCAATTCATGATAACAAGATTGTAAATTCATATTCAAAATCAATAAAAACCATTCTTTATTGATTTATCAATCTGTTGTGTTTTTATTTCTGTAATTTATCTATAGATTGTACTGTGATCTTGACATTGGGGAATAAATTTGAGAATTGTATTCAACTCCCCCCCCCCCCCCCCCCCCCAATTACTCATCTGGGAATAACACACTCCAATCTATACTTTCTCCTCCTTTCTTTCATATTCTTGATTCTTTAAAAACAACAAGTTCAAATCTTTTTGATATTTTTCAAGAAGAGCCCACACTCCAAGTGATTCAAGAAGAATTAGTTTCACTTTTTCGACAAGAGACTGATATTCTTGAACCATTAGAGACTAATCAATTTTCACAAGAGAATAGTTCAAAAATGGACTGGTTGGAGACTAGACAATCACATGAGCTTAATGCTTCACCAATGACTAAAGCTCTTATTGTCCATCCCATGGCTCATATATTTTCCTTGAAGAGAACCCTAGCCAAATCACTATTAAGGGTACCTCCTCTCCTTGGTGCCATAGATAATTCTTCTTTACCTCCTCTTTATTTAAGACTGAGTGCACCTATCCAGATTAGTGAGATAGAGAGAATATCTAGTGAGAGTCAGGCTCCTAACCTAAAAAAAGGTGAGTTTAGTGAAAAACAAGAGATTCAAGCTTTAGTAAGCTTAGAAAAAGGTGAGGAAGAGAGTCTAAGTGTCCAACCCTATGAAAAATGAGAGGGTGTGAGCAAGGATGAGATCCTTGAAGAAAATAAAAGAGAGAAATCTACCTTTTCAGTAGGTGAATTTCTTCAACCTGTTTCACCACCATCTACCGTTGAAGCTCATTTATCCTCTGATTTCAATGTTGATCACATCAGAAGATAATGAAAGGAAGTCTTAGCTAGGGGATGCAACACTTCAGATGTTAACAGACATGTCAAATGCAGATTTTGAATTACTATATGGTTTTCAACAACATCTGGATAGATTGTCAGCACTAAAGACACACACTCCAAATGAATCTGTGGCTGAAGAGAAATTAGAAGAGATTGTGGATGCTTGACTGGATACAAAGTTTATAAATACCTTGGATGAGGCAGCTACACAAATTCGATATGATTATCTAACCACATTAGGGTCCAGTATAGTTGACCTCACTCCAAAAGCTGTCTATACAACATTAATCCAATCTGAAAAAGAGACATATGAAGCTTGTTTGTACCACAAGATGGTTTGTAGAAGGGGGGTTGAATACAAACCACAAAATTCTTTTGAACTTTGTGAGTTTAGTGAATATACTGTATTAAATGTTGCAGAATTGAAAGAATACAATATATCACAAGTGTTTCTGAACTTTTATAAATCAATGAAAGATTTCAAAAGCTCACTGGTATGAATGACCAGCTTCGAACAACTCTGTTGAAAATAATAGTTGCACTCTAGAATATGAATTCTAGCTTTTATCAAGTTATGAAAACTTGCTTCTTTTTCTCTGTAAGTTTATTACAGTTGCAATATGATCTGAGATAAGAAATGTTCTTGTTGTTATCCTAGTGATAGCTTTTTATATCTCAATGTATTTTTTTAGATATCAGATCTCAGATACTCCATGTCTCTATTTATAGACATAGCTTCCTAGTTTTCCAAGTTTCTTTAGTTAATTGCCTCCAAAAGAAAATATCTCTGTTATTCTTTGGTAATTGCAGCTCTGTCACATAACTTCTTCTTTTTACATAACCTTTCTTACACGCCAACCTGTTATGTAACATCTCTAGTGTATCAACACACCAACTCCCTATTTTCCTTTTGGAGTTCCAATTAGAAGTTATCTCTGCAATAAATAACTTATCTCTATGAGCTTCTTGGTTTTTGATTGGACCAGCTTCTATATTTTCCTCCTTCAAGTTTCTATAAGTTATCTCTGAAGTTTTCACTCCAGCAGCTATATACGCAAGCTAGTGTATAAGTATGACTTTTGTCCATATCAGTGTTCATACATGCAGTGTATAACTTATCTCCTTGAAGCTTCTTTGGTAGCCAATCTCTTCTTATTGGACCACATCTATATTTTAATTCCACGGCCTTTAAACTTGAGTTAGCGAATTTGTGAACTCAGCCATATGTTATCCCATAAGTCATGTTTAGTCTCTGATTATTTTATCCCCTGATAAACAATCTTTGTTTATCAGTGGATATTTATCCACTAACGATGAGAAAATGACCCCCTGATGCTGAGACACTCATCCACTGATGCCGAGAATCTTATCCCTTGATGCCGAAAAACTCGTCCCCTGATGTTGAGAGATTTATCCCCTGATGCTCAAGCACTTTGGTGCTTCACATTTTATCCATTGATGCCCGATAACTTTGGCGCTATTGTAAATTATCTGTTAGAGATAAATAATGATGATGATGTTTAGAGAATAAGTTGTGCATCTGTAAATACTTAAGGTATTCAATAAACCTAAGTATCTGCACAAGTTTTGCATCCACTAATGATCAAGTTGGTCATCAGGGGATGAATTGCTCTGCACTATACAAGTCATCAGTGAAAACTTATAAAGGACTTGATAGTGAAGAGGAATGTCTGTTGTTACTCAAATTCACTTGAGTTATTCCGCACATCAGACATTCCAAATAAGATCAACAAAGCTTCAGGGATTAAAGACCATCAGGGGAATCTGTCAGGGGGACCCATCAGGGGATGACATAGGTAGGACAACCCATCAGGGGAACGCGTTAGGGTATGGCAGTGGCAAGCCAAACTCATGAAGGGAACATGTCAGGGCATGACAGTGACATGCTAATCTGTCAGGGGAAATCATCAAGGTATGACAGTGTTAAGATAACCCATCAGGGGGAATGCTCAGCACTGCATCAGTGGAAGCCATCTGAGTATGCCTTAAGTCTTAACGTCAGGGGATCAAGAAGCTCTTGGATAAATCAAGTAAAGTTTGAAGCACTGATCAAGTTCTTACACAGGACTTGTCATCAGGGGATCCAAAAGCACTAATCAAGTTCACATTAGGGCTTGTCGTCAGTGGATAGTTATGACTGCATACACTCGTCATCAGGTCTTACACGCAAAACGATAAAGCTTGTTATAGGAGCAAGAGATATAATCTGGAAAGATATCTCTTGAACTTTGGTGGTCCAATGACAACTCTCGATCATTAAATGCACGCAGATCAGGGGAAGAAAAAGAAGCAACAAAAGCAACAGCAGTCTAACACATCATTCCAAAAGGACATCGATGTGACATATATGCGGCTAGGTTGAAAAGAGAAGCACGTCCAAGCACGTGGGTTCAACTACTGATCTTCTATATATGCAAAAGAGTTCTCATTACATTGAGTATCAATCCAACGGTTCAACCAACAATTGAAGCACACAAAACACTAGAGAAGCTTTGTAATATATCTTGAGAGAAATATTTCAAAGAATGTGAGAAGCTAGTGAGTGTGAAATTGAAGCTATAATCATTTACAGAAATTGTAGTTGATTAATCACATTTGTGATTAACCAGATTTCTAAAAAAAACCCCAAGTTTTAATATAACTATTTTAACTTGAATGTGCGTGTACTTATCTTTATTTCTTTAAGTTTTTCTGATATTCCAGTTAGTGCGAAAAGATTTAGAAAGAACGAAAAGTTTGTAGTGTTTGTATTCATCCCCCCCCCCCCCCCCCCCCCCCCCCCCCCCCCCC
>CM025784.1:3117447-3190597 GCA_014636745.2 Centella asiatica
CCCCCCCCCCCCCCCCCCACCCCACCCCCACAAACACTTAAGCCCATATAAATATAGGAAAACTAAATTTTGATAATCTTGTAAATAAACTAGGTAGTTTTAACTCTAGAAAATTAGAGATCTACTATGCTAGATTTTTGTCTATGATCATTAAAGATCAAATAACTAACCTTTCTTTTGAGAATGATATTTTTGTACAAACTTACAAATAAACAAAGAACTTGTTTGTAGAAATTATAAAGAAATCGTATACTGCAGACCTATTTGCACTCCTGTCACATATGGATCAGGTATCTTGAACTATTCCTTCTACTTCTTCTCCTTCAACTACTATGGCAGAGAAAACAACCACTTCTCTGCCTACCCTAGTAGTACAACCAGTTTCAACAAAACCACTCTCATTAACCCAACCCTTAGTCTCCCAAAAGACTAAGGGTACCAAAAGTAAATCCTTTGAAGAAACCGCAACAATTGAGGGGGAGCAAGCAGAGAAAGTGATTGCCTACAGGAGATTGAAGAAGAAAAAGGTGGCCACGAGTGTAACCTAACAGCCAGACCAGGCAGTATCCTCTCAAAAGGATACTGCTTTTGAAAAGGAATTAAACACATTTCTAACTAGTTCCTCTCAAAAGGAATTAGTTATTGAAAAAAGTCCCCAACCGGGGACACAGATGAGTGAGGCATATACAGTGACCATTGCCCCTGATGAAATTAACATCAGGGTTTCTGAGAGCCACTTGCAGATAACTAACACAGTGAGTGCACACATAACTTCTTTTGATGGATCACCTCCTCATTCAGTGATCCATCCAACACTCCGTTCTACACCTTTTCCTTCTTTTTCTAATCCTCAAATTTCTTCAGATATCATGACACAAACATTAAGTGTTATGAGATCAGATTCTCCAATTTCTCAATTCATGGAGGAGCCAACACTCCCTGACACAGTGATTGAAAATCAACACACTCAAATGGTTGATTCATTTTTAATTGATTCATTCACTGATGATCAGACAAGGGACATAAAAACACCTGTATATATACTAATGCAATAACTCTTTATGTCCCCCCACCTATATATTCATCTCCCATTGTACATATACCACAAACATCCTCTCCTTCTCTTATCACTTCTATGGAACCAGAAACTATAAATAATACACTTGAACTAGCCACAGTTGATGAACTCACAGCCCATATGAGCCCTACTAGGACAATTTTGAGTGAGGATGTGAGAATACTTAGTGAAGAGAGGCAAAGTCAATCCCATGAGAGGACTTTGGCAAAAGGAGAGTTTGAGAGTTCTGCCATAGAAGGCAAAGAAAAAGGAGAGATTGAGGGAGATAAGGATGAGATCCTTGTAAATAAAGAAAATAGAGAAAATTTTGATACTATTACTGTAAATACCGCATCCTCTTCTGATAGGGATGAAGATAACACTCCTATGGATGATCTTTTACCAATCCTAGGAGTTGATTTATTTCTTCAAAAAAATGAGATGATAGAGACAATAAGGTTTCTCAAACAAGAGCTATCCAGGACTACAGATCCAGTTTTGTCAAAGATGCTTAAATCACAAATCATGATTGGGCAATCTGTGGATGTTAAAAATCAGAAACTATATACACACTTTACACAAAAAATCAACAATGTACAACAAGTTGTTGACTCTCTTGTTACAAGCCAGACCCTGCTAAGAATGAAGAAACAAGCTGACAATGTTGACAAAAACCTTGTTGAATTCTCCACCAAAATGGCAAGCATGGAAACTCTGCAACTATCAATGGCTGAAACTCTCACATCCCAACTATCGACTTCCATTGATGATGCTGTCAAAAAGAGGGAGAAATCTTCAGGACCATCATCGTCAGGGGTTGTTGCAGAGAAAATCTCAAATGCTCAACCATCAGGAGATGTGACTGCTTCTACACCAAAACCCAAGGATAAAGACAAAGGCATCCTGATTGAGGAACCAAAGAAGAAATCAAATACTCAATCAGGGCCTAAGATACTTCGAGATGCCATTAAGACAACCCACTTTCCAACACCTGTTGAAGCTGTAATTGATGGAAAAGTGGAGCTTGTCTTTCCTCAAGATAAGAAACTTGTGGAAGCTGATGCACTATATGCACAACAACTTCAAGAGGAGGAAGAAAGGAAAATGGCAAAGGAGAAAGAAGAGGAAGAAAAGAAGAAGAAAAGTGTCAGGCCAAGACCTTCCAAGAAACCTCAGCCAAAGAAATCTCAACCTCCCAAAGGTGCATCAGGAGATCATGACAAAGAAAAACCTAAATCCCCTGATGCCACCAAACCCAAGTCATCCAAAGCCAAGGATCAAGCATCTTCTCCTATAACTATAACATACGGACCACCCACACTAGCTAAATCCTTGAAAGATGAAAGGCGCAAGAATATGACATTTGTGCTCTTAATAAAAAACATAAATGTCAGGGTCAACAACAAAAGGGAAAAGCTAATCATTGTTCAACTAAAAAGTGGGTCGCAGTTCACGGTCACTATGAACTGGTTTAGGAGAATGGATGCTAAGCAGTTGGGATTGATCCTGAATCTAATTTCAAAATCATCAGGGCTAAACAGAAACTTAAGGGGGATGATTGAGAGGCTGAGAAAAGCCATCAACGATGAAAGAAGCCTGCCCACAGCTTTGAAAAGACCATTAAAGCTATTTTATAGATCCACTGATGGGCAGGAGAAAAGTATAAGGATAAAAAATGTTGATGGGCTTGACCTGGAGGAAGCGATGCATGTTCTAAACCAAATTGCTTATCATAAGAATGAACATGTCATCCAGTTCAGAATCCTGTTGATGCAAAGAATGCTGAAGGAGATTGAAGAAACCAGAGTTGATGATGGGAATACGGCAGCAGTAAGGGATGTGCCCCCAATAAAAGAATTCAAAGAATATCCTAAGATGATCACAAACCCCATGGGTGTAAAATTCAAAAGCAAAAATAGGGAGATCATCACCTTTTACTGGTCACAACTTGCTACAGCTAGTGTGCCATAAATCAAATCAATCCTTGAAGCTTTGGAATCAAGAAAGAATGTCAACATTGTGAACTTTAGAAGACTTCTTCAAAAGGAGTTGGAACAGCTGTTAGCAGGAGGGGAAGACAACAGGCTTAAGATTCCCGATCAAAATCCGGATCAAAGGAGACAAGGCCTTGGAAGTGACACTTAACCTATTGAATCAAGTCATCCATTGCCCTTTGTTTCAGCTAAACCAAAAAAAAGATCCAAATGTCTAAAAGTGAATATAATTTTGTAATAGTTGTAGGAAATATCTGTACAATTATTCTTTTTGTTCATGCAAATACAATAGATTAGAGTAAGCTCCTTCTTCCGTTTATGCCTAGCTTTCGCTCTTTCCGTTACTATCTATAACGAAGTGTTTTTGCTAAGCGCAACCCATCTATAACGACTTCCAACTATCCGAATGCATGGGAGAAACCAGCCTTTGCTAAAATAGACTATAGAAAGATATAGCTGACTTCCTTCTCGACCTGGTCTCATTGGACAGGTTCACCCACTTGACGTTGCAGATGAGCGTGGAACTAGATTGAGTTATAGTTAATGCTAATAGCCAATCTTGAGGGAAAGAAGAGCGCAGTATGTTAAAAGACTAGTTTGCCATTGTCCCGAGCAAGTTACTGCGTACCTGAAGTGAGTGTTCCAATGCTTGCGTACAAACTTAGCTGCTATAATAGTGACTCTTGGAGCATGGATTCCCTAACCTGGTCATGAGCTTCTGAGCTTATGGGTAAGATATGGCTCTGTGAGCTATACTATTCCATGTCTAATAGTGAGGGGTTAATTGCATCTCGTAAGGTGTATTGCCCGAATTCCAATGAAAAATTCAAATTTGTTAAACTAATGTTTGTATTAGTATAATTTTTAGTTTTGACATCATCATCAGTGCATCATATAAATTTATGGTTATCGAATTGTTAATCATAAATAGGGGGAGATTGTTAAAGATAAATAATGATGATGATGTTTAGAGAATAAGTTGTGCATCTATAAATACTTAAGGTATTCAATAAACCTAAGTATTTGCACAAGTTTTGCATCCACTGATGATCAAGTTGGTCATCAAGGAATGAATTACTCTGCACTATACGGGTCATCAATGAAAACTTATAAAGGACTTGATAGTGAAGAGGAATGTCGTTGTTACTCAAATTCACTTGAGTTATTCCGCACATCAGACATTCCAAATAAGATCAACAAAGCTTTAGGGATTAAAGACCATGAGGGGAATCTGTCAGGGGGACCCATCAGGCGATGACATAGGCATGACAACCCATTAGGGGAACGCGTTAGGGTATGGCAGTGACAAGCCAAACTCATTAGGGAGAACGTGTCAGGGCATGATAGTGATATGCTAACCTGTCAGGGGAAATCATCAGGGTATGACAGTGTCAAGATAACCCGTCAGGGGGACTGCTCAGCACTACATCAGTGGAAGCCATCAGAGTATGCCTTAAGTCTTAACGTCAGGGGATCAAGAAGCTCTTGGATAAATAAAGTGAAGTTTGAAGCACTGATCAAGTTCTTACACATGACTTGTCATCAGGGGATCCAAAAGCACTAATCAAGTTCACATTAGGGCTTGTCGTCAGTGGATAGTTATGACTGTATACACTCGTCATCAGGTCTTACACGCAAAACGATAAAGCTTGTTATAGAAGCAAGAGATATAATCTGGAAATATATCTCTTGAAGTTTGGTGGTCCAATGACAACTCTCGATCATTAAATGCACGCAGATCAGGGGAAGAAAAAGAAGCAACAAAAGCAACAGTAGTCTAACATCATTCCAAAAGGACATCGATGTGACATATATGCGGCTAGGTTGAAAAGAGAAGCACGTCCAAGCACGTGGGTTCAACTACTGATCTTCTATATATGCAAAAGAGTTCTCATTACACAGAGTATCAATCCAACGGATCAACCAACAATTGAAGCACACAAAACACTAGAGAAGCTTTGTAATATATCTTAAGAGAAATATTTCAAAAAAAGTAAGAAGCTAGTGAGTGTGAAATTGAAGCTATAATCATTTACAGAAATTGTAGTTGATTAATCACATTTGTGATTAACCAGATTTCTAGAAAAACTCCAAGTATTAATATAACTATTCTAACTTGAATGTGCATATATTTATCTTTATTTCTTTAAGTTTTTCTGATATTCCAGCTAGTGTGAAAAGCTAGTAGAGATCGTAACTGATGGGAAGTTTGATGGGAGATATCATGAAGACTGCTTACTTCCCAACACTAGTAGAGATCGTAACTGATGGGAAGTTTGAGTTAGCTTATCCTCAAGAACAAAAACTTGTTGAAACTAATGCATCTTATGCACAAAAACTACAAAAAAAGGAAGAGATGACAACTAAAAAGGATAAAGAAGAAAGGAGAAGAGAAAAGCAGCAACTAAGGAGTCAAGTGCTAAGAAAGTTGTTGAAACAAAGAAAAGAAATAAGGAGATGGAAAAGGCAGAGAAAAGAACTAGAAGAAAATTTGTAGGAATAGAAGCTCAAGCTTCAGATAGCCAAACATCAAAAGATCAATCTCAGAATTTATAGAATGCCTTGGTAACTGGGACTAAATTTTAGTCAGCCAAAATAGTTCTAAGTGCTCGAACATTTACAATTAGAATGGACAACACATCTCAAATCAAGGAAGCTTTCAAGAAAAAAATGTAGGGATCATCGATGTTAAGAAGGATAAAGATGGTGAAAAATATCTCAAGATCACACAAAAGGATGGAGAGGTACAACGCTTAAACAACTAAGTCTTGAGATGAGACTATATGTGGATTTGGAGTGGCTATTTACAGTTATACCATAAAACTCTCAACTCAACTTAAATTTAGAAATCTAATCCATAAGGAACTCAAAGAAATGGAGAAGTTGTTTAAGCTGCCGCAAGTGCAAACTATGCCTTTTGGATTGCTATATGAGAATTTTCATGGAGACATCATTTTCAATACAGTTAGCCTAGCTGAACTTGAGGGCTTTTTTTTAGAACAAAATAAGCTCGAGTGTTTGTACAAGGGGGGGGGGGGGGGGTTGAATACAAACACTACAAACTTTTTGTTCTTTTAAAAACTTGTTAAGCACAGTTGAAATAGCTACAAGATCATAAAAACTTAACTAAAATTAAAATGAATACACAAGCATTCAAGTTAAAATAGTTGTATTAAAACTTGATGTTTTTTTGGAAATCTGTTGAATCACAATCGTGATTAACAACTACAAAATTTTGTAAAAAGTTACAACTTCCACTGATGCAGTGCTGAGCATTCCCCCTGACGGGTTAACTTGACACTGTCATACCCTGATGTATTCCCCTGACAGGTTGACATGTCACTGACATGCCCTGACGCGTTCCCCCTAATGAGTTTGGCTTGCCACTGTCATACCCTAACGGGTTAACCTGCCTTTGTCATCCCCTGACAGGTTCCCCTGACGGACTCCCCTGATGATCTTAATCACTGAAGCTTTGTTGATTTCGTTTGGAATGTCTGAGGTGCGAAATACTTAAGTGTTTTTGAGTAACAACAAACATCTCTCTTCACTATCAAGTCCTGTAGAAGTTTTAGTTGGTGACTTGCCTAGTGAGTTACACTTCATCCCCTGATGACTAAGTTGATCATTAGTGAATGCAAAACGTGTGCAAATACTTAGGTTTATAAAACACCCTGAGTATATACAGATGCACAATTAAAACTAAAATTATCATCATCATTTCTACTTAAGAATCTCCCCCTATTTATGATTATCAATTGGATAACCATAGATCTACTTGACGCACTGATGATGATGTCAAAACCAAAACTATACTTTAACAGAAATTCTGCAAAATTGTATTGATCTATTCTATTGTATTTGTATGAACAACAAAACAACCAAAAAAAAAACTGTACAAGTGTTTTCTATAACTATTACAAAGATATACATGTTAGACATCAGGATCCCTTTAGTGTTTGGCAGAAACAAAGGGCAATGGATGATTTGATTCAATAGGCTGTGAATCACTTCCAAGGCCTTGTCTCCTTTGATCTAGGATTTGATCTGGAATCCTGAGCCTATTGTCTTCTCCTCCTGCTACAAGCTTTTCCTGCTCCTTCTAAAGATGTCTTCTGAAGTTTACAATGTTGACATTTGTGCTTGATTTCAGAGCTTCAAAGACTGATCTAATCTCTGGTAAGTTGGCTAGAGCAAGTTGTGACCAATAAAAGGTGATGATCTCCCCTTCTGAATTTTTGAACTCTACACTCATGGGGTTTGTGATCATCTTAGGATATTCTTTAAATCCTTTTACTGGGGACACATCCCTCATTGCTGCTGTATTCCTATCATCAGCTCTGGTTTCTTTAATCTCCTTCAACACTCTCTGTATCAACAGGATTCTGAACTTGATGACATGTTCATTCTTGTGATAAACAATTTATCTTAGAACATGCATCGCTTCCTCCAAGTCAAGCTCATCAACATCTTTGATTCTTATACTTTTCTCCTGCCCATCAGCTACTCTATAAAATAGTTTTAATGGTCTTTCCAAAGCTATGGGCAGGCTTCTTTCATCGTTGATGGCTTTCCACAGCCTCTCAATCATCCCCTTCAAGTCTTTGTTTAGCATTGACGTCTTGGAAATTAAGTTCAGGACCAATCCCAGTTGTTTAGCATCCATTCTCCTAAACCAGTCCATTGTAACTGTGAACTGCGACCCACTTTTTAGTTGAACAGAGATTAACTTTTCCCTTTTATTGTTAATCCTAACATTTATGCTATTTATGGAGAACATAAATGTCAGATTCTTGCGTCTTTCATGTTTTAGGGATTCAGCTAATATTGGTGGTTCAATTGTTATAGGAGAATATGTTTAATCCTTGGCTTCAGGTGACTTGGGTTTGGTGGCATCAGGGGATTTAGGTTTTTCTTTGTCTTGATCTCCGGATGCACCCTTGGGAGGTTGCGATTTCTTTGACTGAGGTTTCCTGGAGGATCTTGGCCTGACATTTTTTTTCTTCTTTTCTTTTTCCTTCTCCTTTGCCATTTCCCTTTCTTACTCCTCTTGAAGTTGCTATGCATATAGTGCATCAACTTCCACAAGCTTCTTGTCTTGAGGGAAGACAAGCTCCACTTTTCCATCAATTGCTGCTTCGATGGGTGTTGGAAAGTGAGTTGTCTTCATGGCATCTCCAAATAGCTTAGGCCCTGATTGAGTATATGATTTCTTTTTGGGTTCCTCAATCAAGATACCTTTGCCCTTATCCTTTGGAGTAGGAGCAATCACATCCCCTGATGGTTGATCGTTTGAGGACTTTTCCGCAACTCCCCTTGACAATGGTCCTAATGATTTCTCCCCCTTTTTGACAGCATCATCAGTGGAAGTTGAGAGTTGGGATGTGACTTGAAGAACCTTTTGAAGAGTGTCAGCCATTGATAGTTGCAGAGTTTCCATGCTGTTTATTTTGGTGGAGAAGGTTGAAAGTTGTTTGTCAACAATTGTCAACAAGTTTCTTCATCCGGAGCAAGGTTTAGCTAGTCACAAAGGAGTCCACAACTTGTTGTACACCATTTATTTTGTTTGTAAAGTGTGTATAGAGCTTTTTATTTTCTACATCCACAGATTGCCCAATCATAATTTGTGATTTGAGCACCTTTGTCAAAATTGGGTCTGTGGTCCTTGAAAGCTCCTGTTTAAGTAACTGTACAGTATCAACCATTTGATTTTGTTGAAAGTATAAATCAACTCCAATGAACTGGGAAAAATCATCTGCTGGAGTGTCATCTTCATCACTTTCAGAGGAACTGGAAGTATGTTCGATATTTACAATTACAGTATCAAGATTTACTCCCTTTTCTTTATTTACAAGAATCTCATCCTTATCTCCCTTAATCTCTCCTTTTTCTGTGCCTTCTAAGGCACCTCTCGAAGACTCTCCTTTTTCTTTGCCTTCTAAGGCAGTACTCTCATCCTCTCCTTTTGCCAAAGTCCTCTCAGTGGATTGACTTTGCCTCTCTTCACTATGTATTCTCACACCCTCACTCAAAATTGTCCTAGAGGGCCTCCTATGGGATGTGAGATCAACTACTGTGGCCAGTTCAAGTAAATTATGTACAGTTACTGGTTCCACAGAAGTGATAGGTGAAGGGTGGAGGTTGCATGAGTATGTACAATTGGAGAAGTGTATGTTTTCATAGAAGATATATTTACAGGTGGGGGAACATAAAGACTTATTGCAGCAGTATGTGCAGATGAATTTATGTCCCCTGTCTGATCATTAGTGATTGTATCAAGTAAAAATGAGTCAACCATTTGAGTATGTTAACTATCAATCACTGTGTCAGAGAGTGTTGGCTCCTCCATGAATTCAGAAATTGGAGAATCTAATCTTATGACATTCAATATTTGTGTCATAATATCTAAAGAAATTTAAGGGTTAGTAAAAGTAGGAAGAGGTGTAGAAGGGAGTGTTGGCTAGATCACTGAATGAGGAGGTGATCCATCAAAGGAAGTTGTGTGTGCACTCACTGTGTCAAATATCTGCAAGTGGCTCTCAGAGACCCTGATGTTAGTTTCATCAGGGGCTATGGCAGTGTATGTGCCTCACTCAATTGTGTCCCTGGTTGGGGACTATTTTCAATAACTAATTCCTTTTGAGAGGAACTAGTTAGAAATATGTTTAATTTCTTATCAAAAGCAGTATCCTTTTTAGAGGATACTACCTAGTCCGGCTGTTGGGTAACTCTAGTGGCCTCCTTCTTCTTCTTCAATCTCCTATAGGCAATCACTCTCTCTCCTTGCTCCCCCTTGATTATTACAGTTACTGCAGAGGTTTTTCTTTTGGTACCCATAGTCTTTTGGGAGACTAAGGGTTGGGCTATTGAGAGTGATTGTGTTGAAATTGGTTGTTCTACTGGGGTAGGCAGAGAAGTGGTAGTGATCTCTGTCATAGTAGTTGAAGGAGAAGAAGTAATAGGTTGAGAAGTAGAAGGGAGAATTCGAGATACCTGATCCATATGTGACGGAAGTGCAAATGGCTCCGCGGTATAGGATTTCTTTATTATTTCTACAAACAACTTCTTTGTTTGTTTGTAAGTCTGTACAAAAATGTCATCCTCAAAAGAAAGGTTAGTTATTTGATCTTTAATGATCATTGACAAAAATCTAGCATAGTAAATTTCTGATTTTCTAGAGTTAAAACTACCTAGTTTATTTATAAGATCATCAAAAATTAATTTTCCTATATTTATATGTACATTTTTAATCATTGTATAAGCTATCTTTAAAGTTAATGAGGTTATTACCTCAAAGTTAGAAGACTTACCTGAGAACACCTTTGTGATGGTGTCAAAGAGATAAGAAATCTCTCGCTTCACATTTACCCTCTTGAGGTCCTTGAACCGTAACATTGTGTTGGGAGCAGTGTTGTAGCCCAGTTCCCTCAAGAAGTTAAGCTGATCCGCATCACTTGGTACTTCCACAAGATTTTGTGTAGGTAGCCCCAGTGCATAATTAATTCTGAAAGGAGTTTCTTACCCTTTTCAGAAGAAATTTGAACGAGATTCCTTGTACCACATCAGGCCTCGTTGTGGAGTACATGAACTTTGCACTTGTCCATAGTTGAGAGATGGCTTCACCAGACATTTCTTCATCGATAAATATTGCTCGACTATACACAGAGTTGAGTAAATAGTTCTTCATCAGCTTGAAGCAATTATTTATCTCATCAATATCAGAAAAACCCACATAGTTGTTGAACCATCAAATTCCTTGGAAGTTGTTGAACATTGTTGGGTGCCATTAATGCTATTTGAGATCTGAAGTTCTAGAGTTTCTGTGATTATGGAGAAAAAAAAAAAGCTCGAGCGAATATCAAAGTCAGATTAAAATCTTGAGGTATTTCAAAAAGAGAGAGAGAGAGAGAGTATAAATACCCGCCTTTTGACATTTGAAAACCGCTTCTGAAAACATGCTATCAGGGTGTCGCATCAATTCCGTGGTAACACGTCATCAGGGACAAAAAAGTTCCCTGATGAATTATTATCACAGACTAGACATAATACCCTGATGCAGTCAAAAGCCTTTTACCTGACCATGATGTTCATTGTAATACATACCCTGACCCTGTTGCACATATCGGATACCCTGACCCTGATGCATCAGACAAAAACAAACAAGCATAAGAAAAACAAACAAATATGTATACATATCTATATTTTTAACATACATAGTCACATATCAACTAATTTTATCAGGAATTCATGAGATGAGATATGTGTACCAGAACTTAGGCATTTGATAGTTTGAGTTGTTCCAACAACCTTTCTGACAAGTCTTTAGCAAGAATATTGAATTTCATTTTGCATAATTCACCATACCCAGCTCTCCCACAAGATTGGAAAAAATGGCTTCATCAAGAGCCTTGGTGAATATGTCTGCCAGTTGCTTGTTTGTTGGTACAAACTGTAGTTCAATGGTTCCATTCAAGACATGTTCCCTGATAAAGTGATATCTGATCTCTATATGTTTGGTTCTGGAATGTTGCACAGGATTTTCAGCAAATGAAACTAGTGTTATCACACCTTATTGGAATTTTATTGAAATTTAGTCCATAGTACATTAATTGATTTTTCATCCATAGGATTTGTGCACAGCAACTTCCAGTTGCAATATATTCAGCTTCAGCAGTTGATGTTGAAATTGAGTGTTGTTTTTTGCTGAACCTAGATACAAGCTTTCCTCCTAGAAACTGACAGCTTCCTGTTGTAGTTTTTCTGTCAATTCTGCATCCTCTAAAGTCAGCATCAAAATATCCCAGTAATTCAAATTCAGACTCCTTTGGATACCAAAGTCCCAACTCTGTAGTGCCCTTAATATATCTCAAGATTGTTTTCACTGCAATGAGATGAGACTCCCTTGGATCAGCTTGATATCTTGCACAAAGACATGTTGTAAACATAATGTCAGGCCTACTTGCTGTTAGATACAACAATGATCCAATCATTTCCCTATAAGTCTTCAGATCAACTTTCTTTCCATTCTTATCAGGGTCAATCTTGGTTGCTGTGGCCATTGGTGTCTTTGCTACTTTTGAGTCCTCCATGTCAAATTTCTTGAGAAGTTCTTTGACATACCTTGTCTGATGGATATAAATCTCATTAGTGACTTGTTTGATCTGCAGTCCCAAGAAATAAGACAATTCACCCATCAAACTCATTTCATACTTGCTTTGCATGAGCTTGGAGAACTTTTCACACAGTCTAGTGTCAGTGGATCCAAAATTATTATCATCAACATATATTTGAACCAGGATCAGATGACATTGGTGTTGTCTAAAGAACAATGTCTTGTTAATGATACCTCTTGTGAACTTGTTTTCCACCAGAAACTTAGACAATGTGTCATACCAAGCTCTAGGAGCTTACTTTAGTCCATAAAGTGCTTTCTCTAATTTGTAGACATGATTTGGGAATTTTGAACTTTCAAACCCTGGAGATTGTTGGACATACACCTCCTCTTCCAATTTCCCATTTAGAAAAGCATTTTTCACATCTATTTGACTCTGCATTGGAACTTAATTGGTTTCTTTCCTAATCCGATTTAGATTAATTTTTGACTCCAATCGATGATGATCTTTACTATCCTCTGATAAATCTTTATCTATTGATGGCCTTTATCTATTGACGAGATTATCCTCTTATGAATATTTATCTTCTGATAAGCTTTATCTGTCGAAGACCATTTATCCTCTGATGCATCTTATCCTCCAATGAACAAATTATCCAATGAGAAATAGATTTATCCTCTGACTGGCTACTTGGATTATTTATCCTCTGATGAACAAATTACATCGTTAGAGGATAAATATCCAGTGGACCTAACTATTATCCACCGATGAACAAATAACACATCGGATAATAATACTTAGAGAAATCCAGTTTCAAAAACTTATCTGTTGATGTTTATACTACACATCAACAACTATTATACAATTGAAAATATAGCTATTTTAAGTATATATACATCATCATTAAATGTTATATTCCTAGCACACAACTTTGGAGAAATTTTTATATCAATATTATAAAATTTTTAACTAGTCCAAAACCCTTTATAAAACATGCATTTATAGTAGGAGTAAATAAAACAACCTTAATTACAAAACAAATCAAAAAAGTCAAACGAAACAAGTACAAATCGAAATAGAAAAGAAGTTCTTGCACAAAATATGGGTAATCTGAATATATATATATATATATATATATAAGTCTCGACATTCCTAATTTAATTCAAATCAATTGTCTGGCCTTATCAATCCTAATTCAACTTTGTATTGGAACTTCTGATCGACTTCTTATTCGCAACTCCAAATCCCAGATTTGGCTTCCTTCTTCTAGTCGAACTTGATCTTCAATATCCTCTAATAAATCAATATCTGCTGATGACTCTTATCCACTGATAAGGTTATCAGATAATGAACTTATATGTCGATGAAAATTTATTTGCTTAAATATGTTGATGGTTATTATCTGCTAATAAACAAATTATCCTCTAATGACCATTTATCCTTTGCATCCCCCGATGAACAAAATATCCACTGAGGAATAGATTTATCCTCTAGTTGGCTACTTGGATTATTTATCCTCTGATGAACAAATTACATTGTCGGAGGATTAATACCTTCTAGACCAAACTATTATCTGTTGATGAACAAATAACCCATCAGAGGATAATACTTAGAAAAATTTAGCTTCAAAAACTTATCTGCTGATGTTTATACTACACATCAGTAGTTACTATACGATTGAAAAACTAACAATTCTAAGTATATGCATCATCATCAAATGCTATAAACCTAACAATCTCCATGTATTTATGATTATCAATGTGATAAACATAAATCAAGGTTGATGATGATGTCAAAATACAATAATTATGAAAACTACTTAGAATTGAAACTAAATGAGGTACTAATTACAATTGTAACTGAACTAACACTCTAAGCATTTGAGTTCAACTTCTCCTAAACTAAGGTTCAAAACCTTTAAGTCTGGTTTTCTTCTCTGAAATATGATTTCAGCTTCCTTTTCTGAAATATAATTTCAGCTTTCTTCTATGTTTACTGGCAGTGCTGGCTTCATCAATTGCTTTGTTGTCTTCATTGAATGCTTTCTAAACTTCTGTAAGCTAAGCCATCAATTTTTCTACATCAGCTACTCTCCCTTTAGTTACACTCCCCCTAGAATCTGTTATACCTTGAACACCCACCTGACTACTCTTTCACTCTCTCATCTCTCCCCCTTTTTGACATCAACATATTTACTTGGAGAGGAAGGAATTGCCAGAGTAAGAGTAGCCAGGAAAAATAACAGTTTTAACGTCCTTAGAGATTTGAGTTTGATCTTTTGAAATCTGAGCAATTGAAGACTAAAATGATTATGATGTTCTAACTATACTAGACCTCATCTTAGCTCTCTCTTCATTCTCTTTCATCTCCTTGTTTCTACAGTTTTCTTTGCTCTTGTTTTCTTAGTTGCATATGCTTTCTTCTTTTTTTCTCTTTCTTTCTTGGGAATTAAAGCTTCTTTGCCAATTAAGCCATCAACCTCTCCACAATCTTCAAGTGAGGAGTTTTGCTACTCTCCCCCTGTCTTCATCAGCAATTGTAATTTGACTTCCCATTACCTGACTACCCTCCCCCTTTTTGACATCATCATGTTGAGGTTGAGGAGGAGACATAGTCAGATTTGGGTTGGCTAAGAGGAAGAGATTCTTTAGCTCTTGAAATAGCTGAGTTTAAGAGACTACAATGGACAAGGCTTGAAGTCTCTTCTCGGTATTGGACTGCTCATGTAGTTTCTTCTTTATGGAATTGAGCACCCTCCTAGGAAGAAAACCTTCATTGTAGTTTCTCACTTTCTCTACTTCTAGCTCCACCTTGTCTCTGACATCCTTGAGCTTAGTCTTAAAACCACTGACCATGAAGTGTTGGAGATTTATATTTCTCTTTTTAGTATTGGTTAATTCCTCATAGACAGCTTTTGGAGTGACCTCAATTGTACTTGACCAATAAGATAATCATGTCTGAGTTGTGCAGCTATCTCATCCAAAGTATTTGTGAAGTTCGCATCCAACTGAGCATCCACATTATGCTCTTCAGGTAGAGGTTCAGGTTTATTTATAGTTCTGGTTTTGAATGCTGACAGTCTGTCTTGATGTTGTTGAAGACCATAGAGTTCTTCAAAGTCTTGATTAGACATGTTAATAAGTATTTGGAGTGTTGCATCCTCCTGTTGAGTTCTTCCCTCAGTATCCTCTGATGTAGGATCAGAAATTGGATTAAAGGATATCTGAGCTACTAAAGTAGAAGCAACTAAGACAGGCTTCAAAAATTCACCCGCAGAAAATAAAATTTTCTTTATGTTATTTTCTTCAAGGATCTCATCCTTGCTCAATGCCTCTCCTTTTGCCTGACTCTCTAAGGTCAATCTCTCACTCTCTATATTTTGAAGTCTCCCTAAGATCTGTTTCTCACATTTTTCTAGGTTTGAAACCTGACTCTCACTAGATATTCTTTCAAACTCACGAGATATATTAAATCTATCAGTTATGGGTGACCTAGATGGTGATGGAATTATTATTAGAGAGATTTTTACATCAGTGGATATTCTGGAAATAAGACTTATATTATCCACTAACGAGATGAGAGTTACCTCTGGTGCTTCAATAACTAGCTGTTGTGTTTCACCTATAAGAATTATCTTTTCCAATGATGGGACTATTAGAAAATCTTAGATCAATGGAGTATGAGGGATCTTTATTGCTTCTTAAGAAATATCTAGGGGAGAAGAAGAATAAGTGTAGAATGGAGTGTTGGCTGCTCTTCTTAAATAAAGAAAAAAGGAGCACCAATTTGAGACTCTGTATGTGCACTCGCAATGATAGGTTGATCATTGATCAGAACCTATTTATTGTTCTTCCTCTGAAAGATATAATTAGGTGTGTGTTGTGTAGACTCATATACATGTGTCTTTTGAGGTTGACTATTTTCAATAGATATATCCTTTTGAGAGGATGCACCTAAAGAAGTGTTTTTTCTTATTAACTCAATATCCTTTCGAGAGGATATTGAGTAGCCTCCGAGGGTTCTCATTTTTCTCTTTTTCTTCCTTATCGTTCCCTCTAATTGCTCAACCTTCCCCTCAGCTGTTGCCGGTGGTGATTGTTTTTTTTTTTTACAACCTTTGTCTTTTGAAAGACAAAGGAGGTGGCTCTGGTTATAGACTTTGATGTAGAAGGTTGTGCTACTTGGGCAGAATGAGTTAGGTTAGTACTAACCTCCTTCATTGTAGCAGAAGTAGAAGAAATAGAGATTGGTCAGTGTTTCTATTAAAACAATCAAAAATCCACTAACTTAGAAATTAAAATTTTATTCATTGATGATGTTGAGTCGCCAACAGATAATATTTTTAACTTCTGCTACCAGCAGGTAATTATTAACTGATGATTAACTTATCAGGGAATAAATTAAATGTTGCTGCTTTCGGTAGGTAATTATCAAGGGATAAATTAACCGCTGATGTTTTTGTCATCAGTCGATACTTGTCCTCTTAGGAGTAAAATTATCTTTCGATGCTACTTTTGTTCATCAGTCGATAATTATCCTCCGAAGATTAAATTATCTTCTGAAACTTCTTCAAATTAAAATTATCTGTTGATTAGTTATTTTATCGACGAAAATTAGTATCTTCTTCTTTTGTCACCAGATAATTATCCACTGTTATGTATTGGAGGATAATTATCTACTACTACTTTTTATCAATTGATAATTATCTACTGATAGTTAGATTATCAACTGGTAATTATCTACTGCTTCTCAATAGTCAATTATTCTCTAACAAAAAAAACTTATCTGAGTATAATGTTCTTTTGCTCCATTTTTTAGTCTTCCACAATATTTTCTAAGTTTTATTCACCAAAGTTAAGCATACCTAGTTCACTTGCCAATCATGTAAAGGTAGCTTCATCCAATGGTTTGGTGAATATGTCTGCAAGCTGTTTCTTTACTGGGTTAGTGCTCCTAGCTATTTGTTAAGCTCCCCCTAAATTAGTGGCTTCTATAATTTCTACATTTTTAGCATCCACTGATGGAGTAATTTCATGGGGTTCAACTTCATCCTTCAAACCTTTGTGTTAGCAATGACTTATCATCAGTCATGTGTCTTAAACATCTACTATCCAAGAACCAGATTTGTTTCTTCATGCCCTACACACAAAAATAACTAAGTTTTTTTGGTACCCAAGTCAGCTTGGGTACATTGACATTGGTAGCATTTATCTTAGCTACAGTTAAAGGTTTATCAGTTACATGACTTTATCACCTACTTCATAGT
Organism: Centella asiatica; assembly: GCA_014636745.2. NCBI lineage: Eukaryota > Viridiplantae > Streptophyta > Magnoliopsida > Apiales > Apiaceae > Centella > Centella asiatica. The sequence goes on from CM025784.1 coordinate 3,134,878, forward strand.
TGAAATTACTTTCTTCTTAGTTTTGGATGTTTCAATTTGTTCGTTTAACTTTTGATAATTTCGTAATTGTTTTTAACCTTTTTAGCATGAAGTTTGTTCTTAATAGACATGTTCTTCTTATTATAGGATAATTTTCTAGCCTACATGTTCCTAGGAGCATTCTAACATTCAAAGGCAAGGTGGTTGGGGTTCCCACAGTTCTAGCATCGTTTCCTATGAGCATTTATGATAGGAATATAGCTGGTAAACTTATTTATTTCCTCCTTACCATTTCTATTCTTTTTCAGTTTTTTATCCTTTGACGAGTGAGTTAGCTTTTTATCTTTTAATGAGTCAATTTCCTTTTGATTAGAGCTTTTAGCTCTTGACTCATTCACTTTCTTTTCTAGCATACTCGCTCTTTGTTCTAGCACACACTCCTAAGTCTTTTCCTCTAGTAGCTGCTACTTTGACAAATTTTATCTACTTAAAAGTGGGGCAGTAGCTACTAGAGTACTCTTACTGGTGCTAGCTTCATAAGTTCCAGTGATTGATAACTCATTAATCATTGGCTGCTTATCTTGGACCTTGTTATAATCTAATCTTTCAGTCTGATTAGTACTATATTTCTCAATTGTTTTCTCACAATTTTTGAAGAATTGGTTCACTCTTTTATGAGATCTTGTTCTTCTTTTAGTTTATCCCTTACCCATTCTTCTCTTTTAAGAGCTTCAATAAGATCATCTTGTGTCTTCTTGCACTTGATAGGGTGTCAAACCCACCAAAAATAATAATTCCTATCCTCCTACACTTACGCAATATAATGGCGAACAGGGTCAAATCCACAGGGAATAGTGCAGTTAATTATTTGCTTAGAAAGACAAGTTTTTTTGAAATTAATATGGAGGATTTTAAAAATAACAATAAAAATGAGAACTTAAAATAATAAAGATTGCAAGAAAATTAAATATGAAAAATTCAATGGAGACAAGCCTAGCCAAGGTACTTTTCAATCTAGCCAAGCACTTCACCCAAGAAAAGATCGAACTTCCCGCACATTCGCGGGGTAAGGCAATGTACTAATAATGTCAATCTTAGTTTTGTCCACTTCAATGCCTCTAGCTGAAACTATATGTCCCAAAATTAAACCTTGACTAACCATAAAGTGGCATTTCTCATAATTTAATACAAGGTTAGTTTCTATGCATCTCTTCAAAACTTTTCGTAAAGTTTCCAAACAAGACATAAAGGAATCACCATAAATAGTAAAATCATCCATAAATACCTCAATGATGTCCTCTACATAATCGGAAAAAATACTTACCATACATCTTTGGAAGGTGGCCGGCGCGTTAGACAACCCGAAAGGCATGCGTTTGTACGCAAAAGTGCCAAAGGGGCATGTAAAAGTCATCTTTTCTTGATCTTCCAGTGCGACTGGGATTTGGTGGAAACTCAAATACCCATCCAAACAGCAATAATGGGTCCGACCCGCTAGCCTTTCCAACATTTGGTCGATAAATGGCAATGGGAAGTGATATTTTCTTGTGACCGCGTTAAGTTTTCGATAATCAATACACACACGCCACCCATTCTGAACTCTTGTTGGGATTAGTTCACCTTTTTCATTCTCCACAACTGTAATTCTAGTCTTTTTCGAAACTACTTGTGTTGGGCTCACCCATTTGCTGTCAGAAATTACATAAATCATGTCAACATCCAACAATTTTAAAATCTCCTTCTTCACTACTTCCATCATAAGAGGATTGAGCCTTCTTTGTGGCTGTCTACTAGGCTTACAATCGTCTTCCAGCAGTATTCAATGCATGCAAATCGTTGGACTAATGCCTTTAATGTTCGCAATAGTCCACCCCATTGCCTCCTTATTTTCTTTAAGAACTTGGACTAAGTTTTCTTCCTCTTCCTCACTTAATTCATTCGAAATTATCACTGGCAGTGTCTCACCAACTCCCAGGAATGCATATTTGAGGTGTGAGGGCAGTGGCTTCAATTCTAGTTCGGGTGGTTTCTCGATGGACGACAAAATCTTGTGTCTGGGCGTTACGACATGGGCAAGTCGTATTGCTTCTGGCAGTTGAAACTACAGTTTGTTGTTCTGCAAAGAGTCCAGTGCGTTGAGGTCTTGAATTGTTTGGACCAGACCCTCTGGCAGTTGCCATTCATGCTCCCACTTTGTCAATTTTGAAGGAGTAAGGTCCCCGGCTATTGCCACCTGCAAGTAATCACAGCCACAAAACTCCAAATACTTTTGGGTGTTTGGGTCAGAATGCTCAACAAAAAACGCATATGCATAATCAATTGGGTGCTTCATTTTTTATTAATATTAAATTTAATCAAAGCACCATCAAATTCCATCATTAGAGTCCCTTCATGAACATCTATTTTTGTTCGTGCTGTTTTCAAGAAAGGATGGCCTAATAATATCATATCACCATTGGTTGATATTCCATTTTCCATATTCAAGACATAAAAATCAGCCGGAAACAGCAAATCATTTACTTGGACTAAAACATCTTCCAATACTCCCTCAGGAAAAACACTAGACCTATCAGCCAAAGTTAAAACTACCCCATTTTGTTTCAAAGGATCCACATGCAATGCAGAATAAATAGATAAAGGCATTAAATTAATTGATGCTCCTAAATCACACATTGCTCGCTCTATGCCTACATTACCTATTTTGCATGGGATAGTAAACATACTTGGATCCCTTTCTTTTGTGGGTAGTTTTCCTCTCAAAATGGCTAATACGTTTTCTCCTATGTGAACCCTCTCATTCACACGCATCTTATTCATGCCAATACAAAGTTCCTTCAAGAATTTGCAATACCTTGGAACATGTTTGATGGCAGTGAGAAGTGGGATATTGATTCCACCTTTTTGAGGGTTTCAAAAATTTCAGTGTCATCGGTGGCCTTCTTTTTCCTCGCCAATCTATGTGGGAATGGCAGTTTCTCAGGATTGACTTCTATAATTTTGTCACTTGGGATTGATTTTTCTGTTTCCTTAGATATGACATCCCCAAGTCGTACTAGTTCTTTAGGTGTTGGAGCCTCAAGTTCTTTGCCACTTCACAATGTAATGGCACTAACATTGTGCCTTGGGTTTACATCTGGCTAAGAAGGCAGTTTTCCATGATTCTCCACCTTGTTCAATGTTGTCATCATTTGACTAAACTGATTCTTTAATTCCCCAAACTACTCATCACGTTTTTCTTGGTTTTCCATGAACTTGGCCATCATCTCTTTCAAGTTGGTGATTTCCTCCACATAATTCATTCTTGGGGGCTGCTGTAGTGGTTGCTGGTTGTTGCCATAACGCAGATTTGGGTGATCCCTCCAACCTGGATTATATAAATTTGAAAAGGGATCATACTTCCTTTGAGGTTGGGTATTGTAATTACCCACTGCATTCACAACTTCATTGTTGAAATCATCTTGTAAAGTCGGGCATGCATCGGTTTGGTGTCCCTGAAAACAACAGATACCATAAATTGGGACTTGTTGAACCCGATTAACAGCACCTGTATTTCCAACAATATTTTTCTCCAATATTTCAGCAATTCTATCAAGTTTAGATTCAAGATTGGATGATTTCACCTCATGTATGCCTCTTGTTGGCGCATCGAATCGGCCACTAAACTGTTGAGAATTGGTAGCCATGGCAGAAATAAGATCTCTTGCTGCTTGGGGTGTTTTACTCACCAAAGCACCACCGCTAGCAGCATCAATTACTCTTCTTTCAAGTGGTAGCAACCCCTCGTAAAAATATTGGATCAACAATTGATCGGTAATGCCATGTTGTGGGCAGCTAGCACAAAGTCTCTTGAACCTCTCCCAATACTCATAGAGTGATTCAGCATACTTTTGTCGGATGCTGCAGATATCCCGGTGCAGATTGGAAGCTCTAGATGCAGGGAAGAATCGCTCCAAAAATAGTCTTGCCATTTCAGGCCAAGTATTGATTGATCTAGAGGGAAGGTAGTACAACCATTCTTTGGCGTTGGATTCCAGTGAAAAAGGAAAGGCGCGCAGTTTGGTTTGCTCTTCAGATACTCCGGACGGTCAGAAGCCAGAACAAGCCACATGAAATTCTTTCAAATGCCGATTTGGATCCTCACTTTGCATCCCATGGAATTTTGGCAAAAGCTGAATCAAGCCGGGTTTCGGTTCGAAACCTTCCTCAACATTTGGGTACTGAATACACAATGGTTGCTGATTCACTAAAGGTGCGAGCATGTCTCGCAAAGTTTCAGGATTTTGATCGGCCATCGCAAAGATTTCCTCTTCTTCTTCATCTAAACAAGATTCGGAATTGGACAATCTCTCAAAGTTTTCAGTCAATTTCTACGCAGAAGCTTTCGCTTGTCGTTTGCGCAGTCTCGTTGCCTTAGCGTTTTGCCTTGCAGTTTTCTCGATTTTAGAGTCGAACAAAAGCTCACTTGCAGAAAAAGATCGCCGCAACATACAAACACTAAAGAAATGGTTAGATCGCAAATAATAAACCTTACACACTAGTTCCCTGGCAACGACGCCAAAATTTGATAGGGTATCAAACCCACCAAAAATAATAATTCCTATCCTCCTACACTTACATAGTATAATGGCGAACAGGGTCGAATCCACAGGGAATAGTACGGTTAATTATTTGCTTAGAAAGACAAGTTTTTTTGAAATTAATATGGAAGATTTTAAAAATAACAATAAAAATGAGAACTTAAAATAATAATGATTGCAAGAAAATTAAATATGAAAAATTCAATGGAGACAAGCCTAGCCAAGGTACTTTTCAATCTAGCCAAGTACTTCGATCATCGACACGAAAGATAAATTTTATTCATTCAAATAGATAGAGTTATAGCTAAGGGCAAATGCTCTACTTAACCAATATTTTCTTATTTTGTTGGTAATCCCGAACACCCTAGTAGATTACTTCCCTAAACCAAATAGACAACCTCCGGACACCCTGATAGGATTTAATCTAAGGTAGCTTTATAAACGAAAAGACCCCTATCATAGCCAATAAAATCGGACACCCGTAAATTATTTAAACTAGATTATTTAATTTCACCAAACTTACTCGAACCCTTTATCAGTGTAAGATCAATTTGCTACTTTGTTAGAACAGTGTCAAACGGTCTTCTTATTTTAATCAGCAAGATATCATTCAACAAACCATACAACTGGCCATATTGCATAATAAATTAAATGATAACATAAACAATTTATAGTGCAAAAATCAGATAAATACTTGAAATTGAATAAAACTAATGAAAACAAAAGTCTCACGATATTATCCTTGGCTAGAAATTAAAGTACCTCGACTAGAAAGATTTAGTTGTTCATAATAGTTGAAAACATAATGCTATAAAATAGAACTGTTATTTTCTGTAGAAAACTAAAAGAGGGGCGGAGCAGACTAATAGAGAGATAGATCTTATCTGTATCATCAGGTTAACAAGTCTATTTATAGATCTCTCTTTTTGCCTTACAAAACAATCCTAATCCTAATTGGTTTCTAGAATCTTTTTCCAATTTGGTTTCTTCTTTTGTCTTTTGCTCTAGATCTTTCCTTCTTTCCACGTGTTTCTGTCCCTGACGTCAAGGCCCGACCCATTCATTCTGAATAATCTGCTGCTTTGATACAACAAGTCTTTTCCCGGATACGACATCCCCATGTCGTTTGGCATATCAGTCGTCCTTCAATTTCCTTCTTCGATTTTCCTTGCTCTTTTTGGTCTATTTTGAATTGTTTTCACCATCTCCACTTGAATCACTCATTCACACAAAAGTAACTAGAAAACACCATAACAACACATAAAACACACACAAAATGGATGCAAATGTTATGCAAATTTATACACAAATTGCACACTATCAACACTCTTTTCTGATTTCTTCTAGACCAATTAGTTCACTCTCTAAGAAACAATGTATGCTTGTTAAGAGTTCATTAGAGTCTTTAATTCTAGCATTTTCTTTTGTTAAAGACTTAATTGTTCCTTGCAAATTATATATATCTTTATGCATGTCTACTAGGCTATTTTTGCAATCTGATAAAGACATAGTAGAACATATAGTCAAATTAGTTATCTTCAAGTTCTTGGACTTGAGACTTTCATCAACTTCTGTGTTATCAATGGAATTGGCCATTAGTGTCAGATTGATATATTCTTCATCATCTAATTCTGATTCAGCCCAATCATTGTCTTTTGTGATCAATTTCTTGCATTTGTTATTGTTGAGGAGTTCAAAGTATTTTTTTTTATAATAATCATCATCTTTCTTAGTATCTTTGGACTCCTTTGTCTTCTTCTCAAACTGATACTTTCTACACTCACTTGCAAAGTGTCCAAGACCATTGCAATTGAAGCACCTAAATTTTGATCTATCAACTTTACCAGATTCACTTTCATTCTTTGTTGGAGAGGCTCCGTTGAATCCAATCTTTCTTTTGGCAAACTTAAGTTTTTTGATTTTCCTAGCTTTAAGTGCTAAGATTTTATCAACACCATCTAGATTTTCAGGTGTGCAAAGTTCTTCACCTTCCTCTTCATCTTTAGCTTCATCATCAAACTCTGACTCAGAATCTGATTTCTCAATGAAAATTTTCTTCCCATCAAGCTTATTTTTCTTTGAATCTACTGTAAGTGCAACTAACTTCTTTTTCTTTAAGTCAATATCTATCATGCTTCTTTGTTTCACTTCAAACTCATAAGTTTTAAGATTACCATAAAACTTGTCCAAGGACATGGTGCTCATATTCTTAGTTTCTCTTATGGCAGTTGTCTTGACATCACAAGATTATGGAAGTGACCTTCTAAACTTTATATTTGTGTCTATGTTTTAATAGACTTTACATGAACAAGGTGTTCAAATATTGCCCAAGTGCCCCATAACATTAAAAACCAACTAGAATTTAAAATATTAAAATCATGATTATACTTTCGTAAAATACAAAACACAAAAAACAAAACAAAATATGTGTGTGTAACTGTCTCTCCCCATATCATAGCCTACCCTAAGGCTACTATACCATCTCTTCTAACATGCCTTTATATATGCATATAGATGTCTAACCCTCTACATGTCAACTATCAGTTGCCCTCGAAAATCTGGAGTACCGAGTACCTCCTATATGCAGTCGTACTCATAACCGCAATAGCTCTCTAAAGTGAACAGTCTCTGATTAATAGAATAATGTAGACAAAAGAAATCCACAAAATGAATTCTTAATTTTGGAAAAAGATTGACTCTGAAGACTGGGCACGGGGTCCAATCACAAACACGTTGGCGGTGGGTGGACTACAATATTATATAGGGCATTATGGTACATTTCATTCCTTCATTAAAAAAATGATCACTACACTCCTACTTGATCCCCTCTAAATACTTATTATTCAGTATGAACTATAAATAGTAGGTTCCAAAAAATTATCACCCAACCTCCACCATAAAATACATATTGTTTAGTATGAACTACAAACCATTTTTTCTTAATGATTAATTTTTGTAACTAAAAAGCAATAACTATAAGAACTCAAATTCTCATAATAAACCACATGCTCTTTCAAAAAGGCAAAAAGGAGGAATTTCGCTTCCACAAGATACTATTCAGACTAATTCGATGACTTTTGTAAACACAATCTGCTCCATAAAAAAAAAAAAATCAATGTACCAATTTGCTTGAGATTTGTCATCACATTCATCATCGTAGAAATAAAGAGTATATTGGTAAAAAATTACATCAAACATAATTAGCGCAATTGAGGCGGACGTCGACCACCTCTTATCCTTCATCTCCGACCATTTGTTTTCTCTATTTATTTCTCTCTCTTTCGTTAAAGTTTGTCCTTAACTCTACTTTTTACTTTCTTTCTTAATTAGTGAAGATCTATACTTTATCTCACTGTGTCCCTCTTGATTGCTTGGTGGGTATATGCTGCAATGCAAATTGACAATAGTAACAGAGTAGTGGTTGATTTGAAATTGTGGATTTGATGATAAGGAGCACTAAAATTAATGGGATGGTTTAGTCCAATGATCTAAAATTCATTCCTAATCTCACCGGAAACAACCATTCCCCACCCCTCCGACATATCCCTTCTGCAACAGAAAAGATCTTTTTATTTCCCATTCCGCTCCACTCGATTGACGTACCAAACATTGCAATAGAGTTCCTAATATCTCTCGGTCGCTCAAACCAATGTAACAGACAATAAAAGTCAAAAAATATTACGGAATATTTATTTTTCGTAATTAACATATATACAATGTTTGGAAATTGGTTGAGATTTAGGTCCATTTGATACACAAAAAATACTTTCTGGAAAATATTTTTTGTAAAATAATTTTATAGGAAAATGTTTTCTTAAGAAAATATTTTTTGAAAAATATTTTCCGAAAAAATTATTTCTAATATTTGATTGTTAATTTGAAAAACAAATAAAAAATATGATTATGACGGTAATAGCAGCGAAGGCAAAGTGGCGGTAGTAGTGGAGTGGTGGTGGCAACTTTGGTCACATAGTAGTACTTGGTTAATTTTCAGAATTATTTATTTATTTATTTATTTATTCCGTAAGTTATTTTTCGAAAATACTTAAAAAGACACAAAGGGTGTGAAAAATATTTTTCTAACTTTAAATTTTTTATCATACAACCAAAAATTAGAAAATATTTTCTGAAAAAATATCTTTCATTTTCAAACAACAAAAAATAAAATATGTTAAAAAATATTTTCCTTGAATGAAATGGAACCTCAGTAACAATGCAAATATTTATTCTAAATAATTTTTGGACGTGTACACTTTGAAATTAATAAATTGATGGAAGTGGACTATAAACAAACACCAAAAAAGAAGGCTTGGAAGTAGACCACGGCAACAAAATATAAACGGAGATGCCAAAGTCTTTTCTACATATACTGGCAGTGTGCATGATGATCGATGATGAGGCTGAGGCTGATTCATGAAAATAAACTAAACCAACCCGCGACGCCAAACTTGGGGGGCCTGAACAAATTGTACTACTCCGAAGCCACACTCACTCGCATGGTAAACTAGTCGTGTCGAATTGAGATAAGCTCGAGTGATTTTAATTAAATGTGTTTATAATTAAGTTGAATTTAAAAATTTTGACAAACAAAAATTGATGTTCAAAATTAATTTGTAATTAAATTACACCGAAAAATAATGTAAATTGAAATAAACAACTAAATTTCACATAAACAGATGAAGGAAGAAAAAAAAAATTGGACACATATAAAATTTGAGCAAAAGCTTACTAATGTAATTTGCATAATATATTGTTACCAAATTTTTATTTAAAATTTGAGTATAAGCTTACTGATGTAATTTGCATAATATATTGTTACCAAATTTTTATTTATTTTTTTTTTTTTTGCATAAAATATGAAAAATAGAAATACATCAAGTCAAGCAAAAGATCTCCCTGACTGAAGTTTGAACCGGAGACCCAGTTGATGGCAGGGTCTGGTGGGTGAGGTCCATGATGATGACTTAACTTCTGTAAACTCCTCACTCACTTACACGCTTTACTCCTCGGAACAAAATAATAATAATAATAATAAATAAAAAACGACAAATATAATACTCCATTAAAAAAACAAAGAAAAACAGACATGGTAGTTCTAAGAAGAAAACGTTAGCACGACGATGTGACCCCTCAACACCCGCATTACACATATATATCCATCAATGGATTTTTCATTTTTCTTTGAAAACGAACTATTTTTTTTTTTTTTTTTTTTTTGTCGAGGAATAGACGTGCGGAAGAAATAATATATCGATAAATAATATTCAAATGAAAAGAGTGATGGGATCGGGGAAAAAAAATTATTATTTTATTTATGCAGAAATAATTGTCGTATGTAGTTTTTAGTGACATTAAGTATAAATTAAATATTTTTCTTAATAAAAATTAAAAATTAGAAATATTTTATTCAAAATGTCATAAATAGAATTATATAAAGTATCTAATATATATCAAATGTTACTTAAAAATACGTATCATGACAGTTATTTTTAAACGAACCAAGAAGTGTATACAATATCATACTTCCTTTGTTATATCATAGTACTTAGAGTACCTGCATGGTTTTCTAAATTTATTATGTTTTTTATATTTAGAGAATTTTAATAAAAAGTAAATAGAAAACTAATTGCATTATGATCACTATTTTAAAGTTAGCTTGATAATTGTGAACAATGTAACTTGTAATATATATAGAATCTCTATTTATTTCATCAACACAAAATTCTCCAATATATAATACACCATAACAAAATAATAAAATTTTAACCTTTTATTATTCACATTTGATATTTCTTTAATTATTAGAAAATATGTTATTATGCATTAATATATTTTTTATGTATAATGTATTTATATATATCAGATTTATATATGATAATTATAATATAATATTAATACAAATTATAATAGTATATACATTAATATTTGTACAAATTTATTAATTAATCACTATAATATATATGGTATTAATGAATTTAAATATAAATAAATTATTACTTTTTATATGAAATTAATATATTAATATTTTAAGACAAGTAATATATATTACACACACAAATATATATGTATATATGTGAATGTGTGTGTGTATTGATATATTTAGTAAAGTGTGATTATAAAATAGTATAACATATATTGAAATAATATTATAATTTTGACGAATGTGAATAATAATACTACATATTTAAAAATACACTGTTTACAGTTATCAAATTAATTTTAAAATAAAGATATTGATGTAATTTATTTTTTGTTATATTTATCAAAATTCTCTAAATATAGATAATATTATTGAATTTTGAAAAACTTATACCAATACTCTTAAAAGAGAAAAATATGGATTATTAACCTAATGGTTTTGCATGCTTTTAAAAAGTGAGCTACGTGTGAAAAGATGGACGTAGATTTATAATCACATTACTAATTAACAAGAGATATAGGGGCCGATCTAGGTTTTTGAAAAAGGGGAACACAATAAAAATTGATAAAATATTAATTAATAAAAAAATTACAAATCTACTTAATCCTTGATTATAATAAAATTTATTATAAATCCACCCTTAGTCGCTTCATATCTTGAAATATTATAATAATTACTTTGTTATTAATGGTATCAAATATATCACTTTATAAATAAATTATTTTACTTTTTCTGTCCAAAATTATATGTGAATCTATACAATTATTAAAAAATAATATTAATATTATCATTTTACAATAAATATTGATTTAACACTACATATTTCTTCTTTTCTATAGTAAATGTTACAAGGAATGAAAATTAATTTAGTGCATATGTAAGGGTAATATAGAATTACGCTTCAACATACTCTTCGAATATTGTGTATGACAATTATATCTAGACAAAAAGAAAGTCTAATATGATATACTTCCTCCGTTCCACAAAAAGAGCAACATTTAAACTTTTGACGATTGTTAATTTTGTATATTTGAATAAGAATTAAATGTATAAATATTAAGTTTTTCTCAATAAATTTGTTATGAATCTTTAAGTTATAATGAAATATATAAGTTTGTAATTGAAAATTTTTTAACTTATAACAAGATAACAAAAAAAAAAAATTAAATGTAACTCTTTTTCGAACAAATTTTTTTCCAAATATATAGTAAAACCTTTATAAATTAATATTCGATAAATTAATAAACTCACTAAATTAATAATTTTACCATGTCCCGACTTGGGCCAATTATAAAAATTAAAAATTTTGATAAAATAACAAGATAATAATTTTTCGGAAGATCTCTATATAAATATATGGTCTCAATAAATTATAAATTAATAATTTTTCAAAATTACAAATATACCTAAAACAATTTTGGGAAATATGATTCTAATGTTACTTACTTTTTCTTATAATTTATATCTAGTTAGAGGTTATCTCGAACTTTTTTTATTGCATTCAAAAGTTCTGGTGTTGTCTGTTCTAATTTATAGAGGTTTGCCTGTATATACAGTGAATTTATTAACAATGAATTTTTGATGTAATTAAAATTCAACTTTATTACAGTAAAACTTTTATAAATTAATAAATATTAATTTATCGATTAATTAATACCTTTCTAAAATAATAAAATTATCTGGTTTCAACATTATTAATTTATAGGAGTTTTATTGTAACTTTTTTTTTAAAACAAAGGGAATATAAAATTAGATTGAGAGAGTACAATTGTATAATTTATCAATTTTATATAAATTTTCCAAATTAATGGGGCCAAATTTCCTACATATCTATAATATAATTGATGTAGATAGAGGACAAAGGGGTAGCCTATGCCACCCCATCCCCTTAAAAATCCGCCTACGAAGAGATATAATGATATCAACAATAATACTATAATATAAAATAATATTAATTTACTTTATATTATGCTCCGCATATTATAATACGACGTATTAAATTGCAAATTTTGTCTTTATTGTTAATTGTAAATATTATTTGTTAAGTTTATATTTTATAGTTATTTTTTCTTATTTGTTACAAGTGAATTCCGTGCCTACATCACACACTAAGAGTATTTGTAATAGTTTTCCTAAACTTAATTATATTTTTTATTTTAGAGAATCTTGATAAAAAGTGAAGAAAAATTAAGTTGTACTAATAACATATTATCTGTTAAATAAAGAATTAACAAATATAAATGATAAATGTTTAAATATTATTATTTTTATTATAGTGTACCATATATTAGAGAATTTGTTGTAAATGAGATAAATAAAAAATATATATATTAAAAAATTGTGTTTAATCCTGTAAAATAAAGAATCTGTTAAGAGTGAATGGCCTAGTACATATATTCATAATAATATAACTAATAAAAGTTGAACTCTAAACCCCCATTTTAGTTGTTAACTTTTAATTATTAAAAGAGACCCAACATATATATTCACCGTTGACGCTCAAAAATCTTGGTAAATGGTTTCCATGATCCTCAGAAAAAATCTACAAAGATAAAGAACACTGGTTAACCCAAGTTGGGGGAAAGTTCTGACATGAGAGTAAATATCCTAAAGAATCAATGATGAGAGCCTATGGTTTTTTGTGTGAGAGAGCTAGAGCAGTGCTTGTTAATACATACGTTTGTCCTTGAGAGTTGATATTTATTTCTACTTACCCAGTAGCCGATTATTATGGGAAACCTAAGTTGACATGGATTAGGTTTCCTTCTGCCCTTAATTATAGGAGATTCCATATACATCTTAATTAGTTATGAAATCGTACATACAATCTGACCAACTTGTGGTTTCATATTGGACCTCTAGAACAGGCAATGTACCCGTGTATAACTAACTAGGCCCAATAACTTATGACCTAATTTTAGGGGACCAACATTGCCCCCTACTCTCATAGTAAATATTTATTGTTATGTAGAGTACTAATATTAAACTCATTAAAGTCCAAAAATATAGACCTCACAAATGTGGATCCATATTTATTAATATCTTCTAACCTATTGCGATAGTTATCATAGGTCTGTGACATAATCGACCCCTTTAGATATGAGCTAGAAGCTCATTACATATATGGGAATAGATCCTTCGACCCAGTCGACTTCGAATCGACTCAAACTGGGAGAATTAATTAAGTGGGGTGGTAATAGTAATTCTACCACCCTTTAGTAGGGATGTAACCACAAACTACATATGTCTGTGGAAGGTAATCATGACATACCCTTATTGGAGCTTACAAAGGAGTGCTTGAAGAGATAAGTTGTAGAAACAAGCTCAACGATGAGTATCTCTGCGCTAACCGAGTTAAGGCCCTCCTTTAGAGAAGGATGAGCTTTTGAAGAAGCAAGAGGATGACATAAAGGGTCTCCAAGACCATCTCGAGGCCTTCAAGCAGAAGATGCAGCATTTTCATCCTCTTCTTCTCCTTTCAACTTCCACTCTGCTTCGAGATGTTAAAAGTTCCATGATCGGAGAGTTTTGTTCCTCAGCGGAGTATCAAGAGAAACTTAAACAGAAGATCTTGGATGACTCCGTGGAAGTTGGGATTCTCAATCTTAACAATGAGGCTAGAGTTAAGGAGCTATACGAGATGTTAGAGGCCGAGCTGACTAAGAATGGCGGGGCAGGGCCTTCGAATTCTTAGTTATTTTCTTTTTTTCTTTATGTAAAATTCTTCTTTCATAACGAACTCGTATGATGTACTCGTATATTTTGTTGATGGTTTTATTCCTTAGTTGTATATAGATGCCACCTACTTCGAGGTAGTAAAAATGAAATTTGAACTAACAGTGAAGTAATAAGAGGAAACACATATGAGAACAATTGCATGTGAGAATAAAACTTGAAGTTTTTATTAATAATGCAGGAAGTAATATGTACAAAAAAGAATAATTGACTAAATACTAGCTCAAAACGATCTTATCAATTACTTATAGAACTTTTGAAGCTTAATAGGGTGCCAAGTATTAGAAATTCTCTGGCCTTCTAAGTCTTCTAAGGTACAAGCACCTTTGTTAGAGACTTCGACAATTCGGTAAGGTCCTTCCTAAGTCAGCATAAGATTTCCAGTTTGTTTGGGTGTGGAGGCATCAACAAGATGTAGGACATAGTCACTGACGTTGAAATTTTGAACCTTGACATTTTTGTTGTAGTGTCGAGCTACTTGTTATTGATAACAAACTATTCAAATGACTGCGACATCACACGCTTCTTCCAAAAAATCTATGTTCATGAGGAGACCCTCGTCATTGAGTAATTCATTGAATTGTTCTATGCGTAGGGAAAGGTTTCTAATCTCAATTGGGATAACTGCCTTAGACTGATATGTGAGTTTAAATGGGCTCGTTCATGCGGGTCTTCAGGGTGTTGTTTGATATGCCCAAAGGACGTGCAGGAGTTCTTCTGGACACTTGTCATTTGCATCCTTTAACCTTTTCTTAATTCCATGGAGTAGAGTTATGTTTGTTACCTCAACCTGGCCATTGGCCTAGGGATGTGCAACTGAGGATCATTGATGTTGGATTCCTAAGTTGTTGAGGTAAAGTTGAAGTCCTGGCCTTTGAATTTAGTACCGTGAACGACAACAATGACCATGAAGTATTCCAAAATGAAGCACAATATTTTCTATGACGAATTGCAGGAAATTGGCCTCGATTATACGGGCCAAAGGTTTGGCATTGGCCCGCTTCGTCATGTAGTCAATGGTTACGATCAAGTATCGCAATTGCCATGGTGTTTTTGGTAGAGGACCTACCAGGTCGATTCCCCAATTTGCAAAAGGTTTTTGGGGAAGAATAGGGATGAGCTTGGCTAGTGGTTGCTGATGTAACGATGCATAAAGTTGACACCTTTTGACTTAGGCCTTAGCATCATGGTGGATAGTTGGCTAGAAATACCCTTGCCTTACACTCTTATATGCTAAGGTCTTGCCCCCAATGTCATCACCACATATGCCTTTGTGCACTTCTTTAAGTAGACATTGTGCTTCTTATAGGCCAACGCACTTAAGGAGGAAGTAATCTATCAAGTAGTAGCACGCGACCTTGCTTTGTAACTACCTACTCCCGGATAAGACGTGATACCAACTAACAAGCTTTGTACCTTTTTCAAATAAAGCGATGTATGAACTTCTTGAGTTTTGTATTCTCCCGAGACTTGCCTTTTTACCAACTACAATTCAATGTATATTAGTAAGATTTTCACCTCAAGACATTTGGCAAGGCAAAGTCCAGATAGGAGTGCTTCATATTTTGCAACATTATTCGTCATCATGAAGTCGAATTTCACTTGTTTAACCTCAAGCCCTTGTAGTGATATAAGGACGAGGCCTGCACCACTTCTGGTGGAGGTAGATGAACCATCGACGTATAATTTCCACGCATTCTCTTCTTGAAAGTTGACTTCTGACTCTAGGGTGGGACCTACCTCTATCTATAATGGGAAGGCGCACTCGATAATAAAATCGATAAGCGTTTGGGCTTTGATTGCTTATCGAGGATGACATTCGAGATGATATTGGTTGAGCTCGATTGACCAACCAGATAACCTTCACGATGTCTCTGATCGATGTAAAGGCTGATATGCCAAAGGCATCTTGACACTTCAAGGTCTGTTCGATGTTATTTCCTCCTCGAAGTGTTTTAAAGAATGATAGGCTCTTTTTGGCAGACAGTGCCATGAACCTTCTTAGCGCTGTCAACCTTCCAGTTAATCTATGTACTTCTTTCCTCATTCTCGGTGGTTACATGTCGAGGATGATCTTTATCTTTTTTGGATTGACTTCAATCCCTCTTTGGCTTACTATGTATCGTAGGAATTTTCCTCTTGATAAACCGAAGATGCACTTTGTGGGGTTTAACTGCATATGTGCGCTATAATCAAGCTAAAACACCTTCTAAGATCTTTGACGTGGTCAGTCTTATGAACCGACTTGACGATTATGTCGTCAACGTAAACCTCTATAATATATCTTATTAAGGAGCGGAACACCTTGTTCATCATTTATTGGTACATTACTCTAACATTAATCAATTGAAGGGCATAACTCTATATGCATAGATACCTCGGTGGGTGATGAAAAAAGTCTTCAATATGTCTTCCTCGCGCATTAAGATCTGGTGATACCCTGAGAAGGCATCGAGGAAGGTGAGTAATTTGTGATCTGTAATGACATAGATGAGTTGGTCTATGTTGGGCAAGGGATAAAAATCCTTAGGGAAATCTTTGTTGAGGCCTGTATAGTCCACACTTGTCCTCCACTTCTCATTGCACTTTGAGACCTTCACCACATTAACAAACCATTCTAGATAGTCTACTTCGATGATGGAGCCGGCGTCAATCAATGTTTGAATCTCCTGGTCGATGGCTAACTGTCGATTGGGTGCGAACACCCTTCGCTTTTGTCGTACTACATTAGCACCAGGTCGAACATTCAGATGATGCTCGACTATGTCTCGAATTAACCCCGGCTTGTCACTATGACTCTATGTGAAGATGTCTGAGTATTCCTTCAACAAGGCGATAAGTTGGTTATAGACAATGGGGTCGAGTCTATTACCGATGCGTACAAGTTTTTTGAGATTCCCTAGAAAGAGTTCGATGGGTTCAATTTCCTCTCTTGGCTTTACATTGTCTGAATCTCTCTCTATAAAAGGCTTCAGTTCGATAGCTTTGACTTCCTATTGTTTGTTAACGCCGACATTGTCAAATACTAGACTTTGTGCATAACATCTCTAAGCTATTTCTTGGTCACCACAGACCAATTGGACGCCTTTGGGAGTAGGGAATTTCATCATAAGGTGCAGGATAGATGTTACCGCTTGAAGAAAGGATAAGGTATATCGACCAAGTATGACACTATACTTGTTTTCTATGTCCACTATATAGAACTTGATTGGGACTACTGACTGGAAAGGGGTGTCGCAAACATTGTTGTCATCTATATGGTTCCTGTGATAGCTATGAAGTTGTTGCCAAAGCCATAGAGAGGAGGCTTGTTGCATATCTCTAATTTCTTCCCTTACAAGTCCAGTTTGTTGTAAGCATGGATAAAGAGGATGTATATCGAGCTTTCGCTGTCAACGAGGATACAATGAAAGTCCACAGTTCCCACCTGCACGATGATGAATAGGGAATTTTCGTGTGGCTCAGCTATGCTCGTAAGCAGTCTTCGTCGAAGAATGTAATAGTTTTGGAAAGAATTCTAGATTTGGTCAAATTTGACACACTATTAACAGACTTAGTGAATGTCTTATTTCCCCTATTAGAGAGGGAGAATACACCACCGACAATGATTACATCCACCACTCCTCGAGGGGTGGGGGTGGGGGTAGGGGGAGCTCTTCCATGCAGCTGAAGAGCGTTTGCTTCATAGCTCGTCAGATTTTCATTCTGGATGTTCATTTTAATGAACGTCTTGAGGTTGAAACACTCTTTAGTGTCATGCTCCCGTTCTTCATGCTACTCACAGTACTTGGGACTATTTTGTGTTTTGCCGAACACTTTGATTCCACAAGGACAGATGAAGAAGGCGTCATGTCAGATCTCCTTAAGAATCTGAGCGCTAGGGGCATTGAGCGGAGTATAAGTTTTGTTTGCATCTCGCGGTGTTTTCATTTTATCATTTCGCGACTTCTCTTCCTTCTAGTTATTATTGTTTCTTTAGGAATTGGGGTTCTTGCCCTTGAAGTCGCGGTTCCCATTGTTTTTGTTTTTGTCATCATCGTCATAATGTTTGTAACCCATTTTTAGGGACGCGATGACCACCTTTACCTCCATATGGTCCTCAGTCATATAAAAGGCTTAGGACAAAGTCCTGGGAGGAGCTTTAATAATGTTCTCAATGAACTTAGTGGACCTATCTGAATTTGAGGTTGATACTTAGGAAACTTATCGCCTGATTTGAGTCAAGGTCATATATTTTCGTAGTTGCATCTTGAAATCTGCGAACAAACTGCCTCAAATTTCATTATTTCGTTGTTGGATCTGAATAAAGGAAGTCATCTTTTTAACTCGGCGTTTACTAGAACTAAACCGGTCATGGAACTTCCTCTTAAGGTTGTTTCATGAAGATATGCACCTCAGTGGAAGGCTGGTGAACCACTCACGAGTTGTCTTCTTGAGTGTGTAGATAAATAACTGCTACATGATGTCGTCGTTGTATCCATAAGGCTTTCATAACTATCTTGTACGAGGTAATATGATCGATGGGATTGTCGGTCCCATCGCAATACTCGAGAGATGGCATTTTGTGGTCTTTTTCGATGATAGCCTTCTCGATTTCATATATAAAGGGGGATTTTCCATGATAACGGTGTCGAGAATAGGATCCCTTATCGAGCTTGTACTCTAGCTTCTCTAGATGATGTCGGATAATAGATGGTAAATCCGGAGAATCCAACCCTGACCTTCGTCGATGTTGACCACCACTCTTTCCAGAGCTATAATATATCTCGAGAGAACTAGAATAGCTACGACCTCTCTTCGACATGTGCGGGTAGGAGTGACACCGATCACGAAAATTGACGTCATCCTCGACTTCTTCCTCTGTCTCTTGTAAAAAGGCTAATTTCTTTTTGTTGTCAATTTATTTGAGGCGTAGTTGTTTTTGTTGTTCCAGAAGGAACCTAACTTGCTCTTGTTTCTATGCTTCAGTGGTAATGACCAATGTCATGTTGTCGTTAGCGGCTTTTGTCACGTTCTCCGCGTCTATGTTGGATTGGTGGAATATGCCACCCTCCATATCCATAGGGGGATAGCAGTACTCATTGGGTTCGAAGACCCTTTTCCTTGGTGAGCAGTCAACTTCACATGAGAAGTAGGTGTCGAGAACTTGGTGTGAAAGACTTCGCTTGAGGGGTGGGAGTTGACATGACTAAGTATTTAGTTAAAGGTGACTTTAAACACAAAACGCCTTCAGGCCTTCCTTTTAACGCCAATGTTGACGCTCAAAAATCTAGGTATAGTGTTTCCACAAAATTCGGAAAAACCTACAAAGACAGATAAAATCGAATAATCTAACGACAATTTTTCGTTTGGGAAAAATTCTAGCGTAAGAGTAAGTATATTTCAGAATCAACAGTGATGACCTAGGATTTTGTGTTTGAGAGGACTAGAGCAATGTGTGTTAATACATACCTTTGTCCTTGAAAGTTGATATTTATTTATATTTACTTAATTGTCGATTATTATAAAAAATTTAAGTTGATATAAATTAAGTTTTCTTGTCTCCTTAATTATATGAGATTTCATATATATTTTAATCAATTATAAAATCATACATGCAATCTAATCAAACTTATAATTTTCAAGTTTGAACCTCTGGAACGAACAGAGAACCCATGTGTGACGACCCCAGAATCCCTCACTGGATCAGGGCTACGTCAAACACGTCCATACATAATATACTTACTGAAAGAAACCATATAAAGAGTTATTACAACCTAAAATATTACATTGTCAGCGGAAACTATACTGTTTCTATACTATAATACAAAACATCACTTCTCAGATCATCTTCCTTTCTTCCCTCCTTATTGGCATTACAAAGGCTAGCCAACCTCAGTAACCAATCATTTTTGCCTTTCCCTTGTCTGAGGGCTCAACCTTTATATTCTGTCCTGCAAAACATTAAAATTCTACAAGAATGAGCGAGTTACGCCCAGCAAGTATATAAACAACTTGGGAAAAACAATTCTGGAATGTTTCAAAACAATTTCAATTTTGCTAAAAGGCTTAGTGAATCAATACTAATGCCTCAGAAATCTTTAAGGAATCTTTAGGACTACTGATGATAAACAATTGTGTAATCCTTCTTAAAACAAAGCATAACTTCTTTGAAGTAAAAATATCCATCGGGGGCTAAAACCGCTGGATCTGCTAACCATACGGTATACAGCTGGCCTAACTGTGCCCGTATGATCCCTCCTTGTGTGAACGTACGTAGTCACATAAAATTCCTCTAGGTCAGGTGAAGAACAAATCAACACCTTTCCTTTCCTCTAACCATCCATGTGGCATCATCATTCAAGGAACATAGCATTCTCATTTATTGCACAGATATAACATTGAAAAAATAGCTAAAAAAGCAATGCTTCTTTATATCCATGCACTTTTATTCATATCATGCTAGCAGAAATTTAAAGCATAGCATTCTGTTTCACAAGGAAATTTAAATATAAATATCATAATTTTGTACGCATGTCGAATCAATTGATCATGCGCTTAACTGAAATAAGCATAAGAGTAAGAATATACTTGCATCAACTTGCGATAAACATAAGTTTGTGAATATACTTGCATCAACAAGAATCAAGCTTAAGAATGAAAATATACTTACTTCAACTTGAAATAAATATAAGAGTGTAAATATACTTGCCTCAGTCCTTTGCACAAAATTCAAATCAATTTACTTGTGAAAGAAAGATTCTGTAAATTATGCAAGTAATATTTTAATACCTTAATAAGAATTTATGAAAGAAAATATGTATGTGATGTCCTTAAACTTTTACTGTTTTAAAGAATAACAACATAAAATAATTTTAAGAAAATAATGTTTTATAGTCTTGATAACAAGCTATGCATCGGGGAATAATTTTCTCATTAACAAACTCGTCAGGGACTGATATCTTTAGCCATCAGAGACTAACATATTTTGCCCATCAGAGACTAGGAATTTCCTCTATCGGAGACTAAGAAATCTCCTTCATCAGAGACTGCAGAATTTCCTTCATCAGAGACTACGAAATTTCCTTCATCAGAGACTACGAATGACGTCATCAAGGACTGAACTTAGCCCATCGGAGACTAAGGAATGATGTCATCAGGGACTAACAACTCATCAGGGACTGATGACGTCATCTTAATTCTATCGGAGACTAAGAGTGATGTCATCGGAGACTAACTTCTCATCAGAGACTGATGACATCATCTTAATTCTATCGGAGACTGAGAGTGACGTCATCAGAGACTAACTTCTCATCAGAGACTGATGACGTCATCTTAATTCTATCGGAGACTACGGCTGATGTCATCAGAGACTAAATAATTCATCAGAGACTGATGACGTCATCTTAACTCATCGGGGACTAAACTTTAGCCTGTCGGACACTAAAGCTGACGTCATTATCAGAGATTAACAGAATATCTCATTAGAGACTACAAATATCTCATCAGAGACTACAAATATCTCATCAGAGATGAACAATCATCTCATCAGAGATTAACATTAGAACTTGTTTCTGCTACTAGGGTTCCAGGTTCTTACCTCTTTGTTCTTAAAGGTGAGATCAAAGTTAGTCTGAAAATAATTTCTGAAAGAAAAGCTTGGAAATTTATGGAGATGATATGTTTAAACGAAACTCTGAAAAGAGAATTTTGGTAAAAGAGTTAAAATTTCATCTCGAATGAGGTATTTATAGAGTTCAAGAGCAGTAAACTAAGGTTACGCATTAGAATAAAACGATTGGGTAATTTGGACGGTAAAACGACTGTTCATCATGACTTTTTGACAGCAAACAGCTGCTGTCCTACATGCATGAAGATTTAGCCACCTAAACAGTTATTAATCAAACACGTAATCACAAATGCTACGTAACCCTCTCCTCTTCCTTCATGCAGTTCAATATAATTTTATATGGGGTTTGCTAATCCCCTTTTTGATACCTTTTTAAGGAACTTAATCTCATCATCATGGATATCACATCATCATAAAAATTTTCATTATAAATATGAATTTATCATTCATATTTAAAAAGACTAACCCCATAAAAAAAATATAATAACACAAAATAAAATTATTTCTTACTATAAAATATATTTAAAATTTTCGGGTTCTCACACCATGCATAATTAACTTGGCCTAATAACTTATACTGTATTTTTGGGCCCAACACTCACAAGCCATACCTAGCTATGTAGCTCGTACTCATACCTATCGCACTGAAACTGTTGGCGTAGGTTGGCGGTGTTTGTTAATATTTACACTGCATAATGGAGATGTACACTTTTCGGTTGCACGACGTCAAAAATGAGCTCTACTATTTTTATAATATTTCTTTCATTTTCTAAAAGAATTATATTTTAAAATATGATTAATTCTCCAAAAAGTTATATTTATATAATTTTTAAATGACCATATATTTTTAAAATTTTATCATTAAAATTTTATTATCTAGTTATTAATTAAACGGTCATAACAAATTTTATTAAAAAATATAATATTAATTCAAATATAGTCATAAATTAAACATATAATATTAATATTCATTAAGCATTTAAATTTAACTTTGTTTCTTTTTGTGGAACAAAAAAAAGTATAATTTTGCCGCCCTTATACAATACATCATTTCATTTCAATATATTTTTAAGTATAGCTTTATATGCAACGAAACTTACAAAATTGTTAATTAATAAATATTCTTACACAATGTAAATTAATTTGTTACACTATAAGTAATTATTGACAATGCTACGAACTGTTTTGTTATATGACAATCCCAGTTAAAACTATCCCAATAATGCTTATAGTAAGTAATAAAACCCATGCAATAATTCATTTTCGTAATATATTTTACTCTATAATTGATTGAGAGTGTATCAGGTGCTCATCACTGATCATATCAATCAAAGATGACCAACTCCCATCCATACTAGTCCCTGGCTTCGACTAGTACTTCTGTATCTTTTTTCTTTATTCTTTTTTTGCCTGGGTGTTCAGGTGGGTGTTGGTGTGGAGGGGTGGGGGCGGGTGTTGAGTGGTATTATCCTTTTTCTTTATTCTTTTTTTGTTGGGTGTAGGGATGGGGGCGTGGGGGGGGGGGGGGGGTGGGGGGGGGGGGTGTGGGGTGGCGTGGGGGTTGTATTCACTCTTTGTGCGTGTAGAGCTCCCATGCAGAAATATTTATTCCACTTCGTGATGATATTAATAGCAACAAATAAGCCAAAGTTGACAAATTATAAATTGTTATGAATTTTTGATTAAAGATAAAATTAAAATATTATAATGAGAAATCTTAAAAAATAAAGTATTAATTATAAAAAAATTATATAAATATTTTTTTTTCTTTTTAATAAGTTTTATTTTAAAATGATGTTTTTTTTAAAACAGAGGTAATATATTTTTATTGCGTAAAGAAAAAGTTGGCACTTTTTAAGGACAAAATATTGGCAAGTTTTGCGTAATGCCCAATTCGTGTATGAGAGGTAATAAACTTTATTTTGCTCAACCTAAAAGAAACAAAAATAATTAGCCAAAAAAAAACCATCGAGGTCAAATTTGCACTTCATCCGTGCATAGTCGCATATATGACAAGTAGCCTTTTTTTTCTGTTTGGTCGAAAAAAGTTTAGTTGAGGCAGGTTTGTGGGCGGGACGTATCACATGCTTCTTTCATGATTTACAGTGATATTGATTTATTACTCGTTAAAAAGAATAATTAATAAAATTTAAAATTTTATTCTAATTAAAGTGTTTGTTCAATTTTACTATGTGAATTAACCGTAGTTGACAACTATTTTAATTGTTATTTACATCGGTTATTTATTTTTTGCCACGTCATATCTTCTTTTTATACTTTAAGCGAGTGATAACTTCTCTTGTAAAAAATAAAATATAAAACAGTTACTAACATGAAAATAAATGAAACGAAATAAAAGATTATTATAATTCCAAAGTTTTCATATAAAATTGTCTACTTGGCATTAATCAACAATTTAATTCCTCTGTGTTTTCCTTGGGTATTCATCATTCAATATCTGAAGCCGGAAAGGAGGCGAATAGAAGAAAAAATGAAACTAAAAATGCGATTGTTTAGTTTATATTTTATTTTTTCGTTTTATATTTTTTGGGTGCAAAATCAAATGGTTACGTGGTGACAAAAAAATACCTATATTCATTAAATAACAAGTTCTGATTTGGTGAAAGATTTTAGGAATTGATTGGAGAGCAGGCAATAATTTCACCTACACATGAGCCTGAGAAGGTAACAGCTTCATGTGCTACAGAAATTATATTTATTGCTAATACTAGTTGCTCCACGTTAACTCCCAACACTCCCTGGACATAATCAATGCTCATTTTAGATTCAGCAGCGTCCTATAATCTAAAAGTACTACTTCTTTTTTATTATAAAACATTTTTTTATTTTTTAATATTATAAAATTTAAATGGAAGGAGACTCTCTAATTTAAGATTAAGACATTTATCGATATTTTTAAAAACTTATAATTATATTTATAAATTATTCACTAAAAAAATATAATTAATAAGATTCGAGTAACGAAATTATTTATTGAGTTTTATTAATTGAACCACATTTTTTTACAGAACTTTAATTAATATTACATAGCAGTTCGAGAAAAGAAAAACATACCTAATTTTGTTGTAATTTTTTCTCCATTCAAGTTTCATCGAATGAAATGGGCAGGCAGAACTTTATATTGTCTATATTTGTCAAGTTTTGACGTATTATAATCAAATTTGAGTTAAACTTAACGAAGTGAGTCGCAATAATTTTACAATGCTACAAATCAATATTTTTAGGGACCAGTGATTTAATTCTACACTATCATTCTCTACTCGTCATCTTTTCTAGTTTTGCAATTTTAGTTACAGGTCTGTTAGTTCTTTATAGCAAGTGATTTTTTTTCCTATCGTTTTGTTTCCGTTTTTCATTAGTCTTCATGTTCGTGAATAGCCAAGTCATTTGATATTTTTATTTTTTTTCTTTGTTAATATTTATAAAAAAATTATATTTATATTTTCTATATATTTATTTTATATATATGAATTATATTTGTATATTTATTGTATATTTATTTAAGACAAAATATATACAAATACAAATTTTTTTTATTTTAGTTGTATTTTTTATTTCTCAATGTATTTTCATATTCTAATTTTAAGTCAAAGCAATATCTATTTAAATAGAAACCAAATAATACTTGAATTTATAAGATTACTTTTACAATATTAAGCAGAAAATAAAATTGATCTGGTAGACAAACTAAGTCAACATAGTTGACTCTATTTCTAAAACGGTAGTTGTCAATTAATATATAATAATAATTAATATATAGTAACAGATAATAGGGATTACGAAAACTAGGTTGTGACACATTTTTCAATTTCAAACTG
Organism: Centella asiatica; assembly: GCA_014636745.2. NCBI lineage: Eukaryota > Viridiplantae > Streptophyta > Magnoliopsida > Apiales > Apiaceae > Centella > Centella asiatica. The sequence goes on from CM025784.1 coordinate 3,160,537, forward strand.
TAGTAATTTTTTAATATTTTATTATGTTTTAGGAAAATTAAACTGTACGAATTAAAATAACATTAAAAACTAATAGAATATATAAAATTTTATAAGTTTATATGATGTGCATTGTAATTTTTTTTCTAATGATGCAAGTTCAACAAATTTTCGTGAGCGAAATTTTGTATAATTTATATAGTTATAAAAACTACTTTACACATCACCAAAAATCATGAAAAGTTATACATATTCATGTTTTTGAATGTTTTATCTATTCATATGGTTGGAACTCATAAAAATATTAAAAAATATAAAAAGAAATTATTACGACATATTTCTTAAAAATATGCTACAACTTATTTCTCGTTTTCCTAGATAATAATAAATAGTAGATGTAACTTTTGATTTTTCAGATGTTTGTGATTAGCTGGTGGTGTGAGGACCCAAAATTTAAATAGAAATAAAGTGTAACTAGGATAAATTTCTATGATGTATGAATATTTAATGCATGAGTTTTTTATTAATGTGATGTCCAAAAATCGATTATTATAAGTTAGTGTATAAGTATTCCACCAAAAGGGATACGAATATATTAGTTCCAAATCTTTAAACGATTATTTTAATCAAGTGTGAACAAAGAGAAAATAAAAATCTTGGGAAAAAACACTGCAAAAGAAAAACGATAGCATGAAATTCTGACCAAGGACTACAGTGAGCTAATAATGTAAACACAATATTTCAAGAAGTTGACTACATACAATCTATCCACTTATAAGCTAACTTAACTGTGCAATCTAACCATGGTTACCAACATGATTAGACATGTATATATATATTTTTTAAAAGGAAACTTGCTGAACATGGACACCACCAAGAGAAACTTTTTTGTCCAACTAAATGTCAGCTAATGTAAATAATTAGTTGATATTAAGGCAACAGCTACATCGGCCAAACTAGTCAATCACATCATTCCAAAAAATAATTTATGACCAATTCAACCAATGGCTGATAATTATTCATCAAAATGATTCTCTAGTTGATTTACAAGTACTATAAATACATCACCTAAGGTACGATCCTAGCACTACTTCCAAAAATTCTCTTTATCTAACACCTACATAAATTTCTTCTTTCTTTACAAAAGCAGCATGAGTATTCTAATACCTTCTTTAAAGCCTAAAGAGGTAAAAGTTTTATAACAATCTTATGTTCTGTTTTGTCCTGTTTCATTCATGTCATATTAAAACACTTTGTTTACTCCTTTCCACAAGTAGGGTTTAAAATGCGCGCATAACATCAGAAGTTATTTGTTGTGCATGCTAAAAGTTGTAAAAAGAAAATAAGAAATATGGAAGAATACCAACTTTATAAATTGTGTTAACTTCCAAAATCGCTTTTATATCAATAGTTAAAAACCGGGTAAAAACACCATTTTTGTATCTTAAACCACCAGAATTTCCTTGAGTTTAGCAGTATCTGTAAAGATGAGAAATGAAGAGGAAGACTTAAGTTTTCCTTTCTAATCTTTCTAAGGATAAAACAAAATTATAAGAATTGCTGAACTCTACAATCATGGAAATTGCAGTAGTGTTTTCAAAATTGTGTGTGTGTGTGTGTATGTGAGTGTATAAAAAGAAATAATAAACCTTGTTGATGTCCACGTATAACATAAATAATTATTTATAAAGCTGAAACAAACATATTTTAACTTGCAAGCAAATACATAGAAAAACCAAATGGCAGGACATCAGAGGATAAATATCCACTAATGGGCTAAATTAGTCATCAGAGGATAATTATCCACTGATGAGTAAATTATCTCCTGACGGGTAAATTGTCCCCTGATGATGTTATCCACTGATGAGGTATACTTTGGCGTAAATCAAGTGATTTTGGTGGTAGTCAAATAGATTACTGACTAGTGTGAAGATGACTTTGGCGCTACTATCCAAGAGTTAGGCGTTAAAGTATTACCGATAACTTTGGTGATGAATTTGGCGTTAGTTTTGAGTTTGGCGATAAACAAATTTTCATCCCCGGATAGCCGAGAGTTATCTCTGATGGTCATTTTATTCATTAATGGCTATCCCCTGATATGTCGTCTACATTTGAGATGCATGATTTAATTTTGTCACAAATAATTAAGGAATTATTTAAAATAATAAAAGTTAATTAATAATTCCCAATTAATAATAAATGAATTACAAATCACTTAAGTTAAGTTTATTTAATAGATAATTATCATACAACCTCCAATAACTCAAATGAATTATATGAAAACCTGCAAATGATTAAATAACCATTTGAAAAATCTCTCAGACTTATTTAAAAATACAATCCTAACATAACAAATGATCAAATGAATCATTAAAGAGATAAGAAATGCATGAACATCGCTTATGTACATACTCACATATATACTCAAACATAAATTCTCATGCTATGTCAACATACATGTTTTACAGAGGTGTTTCACCATGCAAATGAATTAAATTAGCTCAGCTAAGGACAAAAGCAAGTATATACTCGCTTTAATGCTTATTTCAATTAAACGCATGATCAATTGATTCGTCATGCGTACGAGGTTATAACTTTTTATTCAATTGTTTTATGAATCAGAATGCTATGCTTTAATTTTCGCTAGCATGATATGAATGAATATGCATATAACTGAGGTTTAATTTATTAGTTATTCTTTAATGTTATATCTGTGCAAATGAATGAGATTGTTATGTCCTTTAAATGGGTCATAAGACTGTTATGTCCCTTAAAATGTGTAACATACAACATGGTTGACAAGAGAAAAGAGAAGATGCTTATTTGTTCTGTCACCTGACCTAGAGAATTTATTGTGACTACGTATTTCACCGAGGGATCATGCTGTATAGTCTGACTCACTGATTACAGTATGGTTAGCAGATTCAACGGGTTTAGACCCTGATGGGTAAGAGGTTATGGTATTGTTTCACCCAAACCACCCCAAAACAGAACTATATCATATTTTTGGCAATTCAGAAAGTTTATTTTCTTCTCCTCTATAATTATATATTTGCTGAACATAAATCGTTTATTCTTATACAACGCATGATTTTCAAGACCTAAATTAGATGTTGTACCACGATAATTAAGGAGATGAATGAATTGATAGCTTATAAGGAGCACCTAAGGAAAATAGTTAAAACTGTTGTAATAGATTAGTTTCCGCTGCGAGTTAATACTCTAAATTTTTGTAAGGATGTACTATTAAATTTTTAGTTCAATGTTGTATGATTGTGATGTTGTTTGTTTTTCCTCTACTGATGGTATCCAAGTCTTGTATGGGATTTAAAGGACTGTCACAGGTGAAATTTCTTATTTTTTATTTTAAGTTTGGCTCTTGAGTGCCTGGTGTTTTCTTTAATGCATATTTTAGTTTTTTTCAGGCGTTTTAAAGTGTATTTTTATTCTTGATCTTTTGATTGAAAAATTATTATTAATAAAATATTTTCACTTTTTGCAAAATATGAAACTGAATTTAACCAGTTTAGTAATGCTGAAATTTATTTGTTATGTGGATGCTTCGTTTAACGAAATTATTTACGATAAAATAAGAATAAGAATCAAAATAGGAATAAGAATGAATTTTGTTAATGCACCCCTATTGATTATTGCATTCTTAATATGAGCATTTACATTTTATTTTTAATAAGATTTGATAATATAATGTAGTTATTGTTTATATATAAAAAGATTTAAAAAATATTCAAATTGTTAGGTGAATATCAGCGGAGTTAAGATTAACAAAGATGTGCTAATAAAATTTTCGATCACCAAGTGTCTTTCAGCAACAAGAGTTTGAAAACTCTGCTCAAAAGATTCTTGTTTAAGTAGAATATCATCAGACAATCAAAATACATAACAAAAAATTTGCATAGAAAGGAAATAAGTAAGAAGTCAGTATTAACAAGATATCAATATCATTAACACTCACAATCCAATATTGAGTAAGAAATATTTGCCAGAAAAAGGTTTATTTTGAAAATCTTACTTAGCCAACTTCTAAATTTTTTTATAAAAAGTTCTAGAAGATAAAATAACGATTATCTTTTTGACCAAGTATTAGACAATTACAAAAGTACACGTTATTATAAATATAACTCCACAACAAATTTATTTTAAAAATTTTAACAGATATATTTTTGAAAAAATATAAAAATAACTCATAAATTTCATGTGATTAGTGAACTACCAAAAATTATTTTGACATCTCACATATTAAAATTTTTAACAAATTTTCACACGAGAAATTGAACAAATGTTATCTTATCTGCTCAGTAAGAAAGTTTATATTTAGAGTTAGAAAACAACATTTTTCATTTTCTCATGTTAGTTGATAGTATGTGCGACTAACATCTAATTGATCAATTGTAAGCAAGGACTCAATGTTATTTGTATTATGTGTGAATTCAGAGAATTCCTTCTAAAAAAAAGAATAAGAGTGGAGTATATTTAGTTGATACACTATAAAATGTTTGTTCTCTTTCCTTTCTACTTATTATTGTTTTATTTGCTTATTCCTCTTTCTCATTTGCTTAGTCCCTATTAGATTTCTTTAGCAAAAACGTTATTGTTAACTTTATTTATAAGCCAGTTTGAAATTTGCTAAGGATTATTTTATAAATACCGCTACCAACATTTTACAAAATTAAGTAAGAAATTTTTTTAAGTAAATTTTTTTTTTCTAACCTGCTAAGTTTTATTAAGTAAAATTCAAATTTTGAAAAATTCTCTTCAACTACACCCTTCCCCGCGCCTCTTTTACTATTTTTAACTTTGCTACATTTAGTATGCTATTTAGAAAATAATTTAGAACATAATAATATTATGAAATAGTAAAATATCTTAGAAGTCAAATAATTAAACCTTATGAGTGAATATGAACAAAGTGAGAATTTGGTTAGTTTTAGGGGTATTTTGCCGGTTAAAAAAAACTAAAATGTATAAGTAATATAATAATAATAATTATTGTAGTGAAAGTAGTAGAGATAATAACAATAATAATAATAATATAATGGTGAATATAATAATAGTAATAATAGTAGTAAATGTATACATGTTTTTATTATGTGCTTTATTAATTTTAATATCTTTCAGCGATACTTGATTATCAATGCTTGATTGCCGCAATACTACGGAATGGAATGACTTGAAACCCATTCTCATTCTGAACGCCACCCACCAACCAAACACTCCATTAGTCTGTTTGAAATCGAAGATTATACTAATATAAAAAATTATGCATTTGCCAACAACAAAAAACAAAAAAAAAAAAATGAAACTGAGAAAAATGTTACATATCAATTGACTTAGAGTTGTCAACAAATTGAAGTCGTGGACTAACTCAAATTTGAAGATCACTCATTCATGACGTAAGTGTTAGGAATAGATTTCGCGGATAAAAACAAAATTTGTAAACAAGTTAAATTATTCCATTGGTTGGTTTGACTCAATCCACTTAAAATTCGATTCGTGTTGTTAAACGAGTTAATATTCGTACATAATTTTTTATTCCTTTAATGATTTGGGTTCGATTTGATTTAAATTAAAAAGAAAATCTCAACTCTACTCTACTCATATATAATATATATTCACCTCATATTCGGCTGACTCAACTTAATCCGATCACTTAAATGAATTGATTTTAAACATAAATTTTAAATTGTTATATACAATGTATAGACTCGATTCACTCCGTTAGACATTGACTCGTTTCCAGTGAATCGAATAACTTGAGTTAAAAATAACCCATGTAACGACTTGATAGTTGACCTCATTGGTCATTGACTACCACATTTACATTCTCTAAAAATTGAGAAGGTCTGGGTTTTAAATTTTACAAAGTTAATAAAAAAAATAATATTACAAGCTAATAAAAAAATCTTGCAATGTATTTAATAGATGAATCCGTGAGTATGTGTGCCTGGTATGTAACCAAAAAAATAAAAAATAGCCCAAGTAACCATGTTAGTTCACAGTGGGTCAAATTATTGAGGTTGAACAAAAATGTCTATGGGGTATGTACTTTAACCTTCCACATTTTTCTGTTTCTGCACGGGACAATAGAAGCACACAACTACTACTCACCAAACTTGGAAGTAGATTACAATCGTCAAAGTATTATATTCTCTTTCTGATTATAAGAAAAATTATGACTTTTAAAAATTAATCGACTTATTTCTGAATTCAAAGTTTATAACTTTTATATGAAATTCTAAGACGACAAAATCTGAAAATTGAAATTAGTAGCACGTACTTTATTATTATCTAACAAAATTTATTTGGTTATTAGATAAAATTTAAATTTTTGATTTATATTTTACATTAAAAATGAGTTAATTAAGTTTTTAAAAAATAACAATTGAGCTAAGATTTTTAGGATGGTAGACTATTTAAGTATATTAGCTTTGTTACCGTGCCAAGCACGATTTTTACTTTTTATAGTTATATATTTGTATAAACTTTTAAAAGTTAAATTATTTTAAAAATTATCAATAATTTGTATAAGTATTCGTTATCAGTATTTTAGTACACATTTTAATAAAATTTTATTGCAATAAAAGTTTAAAATGTTAAAACTCTAAATAAATTAGTTTTATTACATAATAATTATAGTTGATACAAAATAAATTTTAATTGAAAAGGTGATAACAGATGTTAAACCAAATTAAAATAAAATTATAGAATTTTTAGGGATAAGATCTTGATTTGACTTTTTGTCACTTTTTCACTATCGATTTTATTGAATATTGAACAAAATTTGAATAACCATGAAATTAATTTAGACACGTATTTATGAGATTTTGGATAAAATCTTTATTTATTTTTTATATAAAAAGAAATATTTGTAATTATATACGAGGGTACATTTGTTTACCGAAATAGACTCGATGGAATTATTACTAATTTTAAATTAGTAATACTTTAAGACTGGATAGTTATCATTGGAATAAAAATTCTCTCTGTCCAAATTAATAAAACTTATGATATTTTTTCCCGTTAGTTTTTTGTATGGAATATTATTTTTTAATAAGATTACGTAGTTGAAGTTCGTACGTCAAAACAAATGTGATTTATTTTGTAAGATTAATCAATCTAGTTCAAAGTAACAAATTAAATAAATTATTATTTTTAATGATATTAAATAGTCTAACCTACTCCATAATTTTACGAATAAACCTAACTGAAGACTTCCAAAAGAAATATATGTTATAATAAAAGTTCAAATTTTATGAAGTTGTAGGGAATATAATTAAATTAACCCATATAAATGGAGAATCTTTTCTATTTAGTGGATAGGAGTAGTGTAGCAAACAGTAAACTCCAGCTTTATATTTTCATCATTTATTCACTCTCCTAATTCTCACGTGCGATATCCCCAAATGCCTACTTTTTTTCTTTTTTTTTTTTGGTTACAGCACCAAATGCCTACTTTAATATCATACTAACAAAGTAAAAGCAATTGCACGGTTTCTTAAAATCAATTATATTCTTTATTTTAAAGATAAAAGTAAAAAAAAATTGAATTATAAAAGTATTTTTATATTAAAGTTTGTTTGATAATTGTGAACGGTGATCATTAAATTTATAGTATTACTATTCATATTAATAAAAATTATAATATTATTTTATCTTATTTTATACTATTTTATAATTATATTTTACTATATATATCAATATGTATATATACACATACAAATATATTATTTATATTAAAATATTCTATATTAATTCAATATAAAAAGAAATAATTTATTTACATTTAGATAAAAAATATTTTTTAAATAAAATATTTTTACAATATATTATAGTGATTAATTAATACATTAGTATTATATATATCATATATCATATATTAATATTACATTAATACTATTAATATTTTTTAATATTATATTTAATAAAATATTAAAATATGATTTATAATATGCATTAATATATTATCTATATGTATTTATTTTTTAATATTATATTATAATAACATTATATATAAATGTGATATATATATATGTATATGTCTATATTATAATATATTAATGTATAATAACACAAGATTTGTTAATTAAAGAATTAATAAATATAAATGATATAAGTTTAAATATTATTATTTTTATTATAATGTACCATATATTAGAAAATCTGATGTACATGAGATAAAAAAATTTGTATATATATAAAAAATTGTGTTTAATTTTATAAAATAGAGAATTAATTATAGAAAACTGCTAGGAATTACCCGACAATCTAGTATCAAAAAGCGTCATAATCATCGATTTGGGGCGCTATAAGTAAATGAGTTGATACACTAAAAACTAGAATTAAACAATTGATAACAAAAAAAAAAAAGGAAAATTGAACACAAGATAAAAACTACCCACGTATAAAATAAAAATTATGTGACTTAATTTGTTATTTAACATGAAGTACTGATTTTATTGGTCCAAATAATTTAAGATACATAAGGCACAGCACAGTACAGACAGAACGCAAACGTAACTCTCTCTCAGTTTTTAAATTAGAGATATATATTATTTTTTTATTTATTTCAAAATTAAAAATATATTTTTATTTTAAATTATAAATATTTATGAAATTAATTAAATGTCATTCTACTATTTTACTATTCTAACTTTATTATCTTTATTATTTAGTAGTCTTTATAATCACTAAAACTACTGTTACTTCAAATTATATGGATAATATAAATATATTTGAAACATGATAATAAAAATATATTTAAAATATAAAAGTTATTTTTATAAATTGTTGTTTTAAAAATATATATCTGATTTTTTAACAAACGAGTATTTATTACTTAGTTGAAAAAAAAAAGAGGATCGGTTTCTTTTTAACACTGACCATACTTTCTTTAATATTGCTCCTTAGTACCTTTGAATATAAGCTTGAAGGTATATATTTTCGGTAAATTTAACTCATTTTTAACTGGAACCTGTAAATAAAAAAATAAAAAAAACTTGTCTAAGGCTGTATTTGTTTCATTAAGTGTCTGAATTTAAACGAATTCATCAGATTTAAATTTAATGAATCAAATCAAAAAGTTTAGACGGATTCATCGTATCTGAATCTAATGAATCAAATCAAAAAGTTTAGGTAAGGAGATGTTCTCTCAATCTAGAGTCAGGATATGACATCGGACTCTTTGAGGATTGCAGATGACTAGAAAGACCCAATCTCTCCATCTAATGGGAATGCTTACCAGTTCAACCAACTTTCGTTGGCAATATTTTGTCTAAATTTGATGAATCAACTAATTATTTATTTTTGAATCTGAATATAAATTCAATTATTTATTTAATATTTTGTCTTAAAAATTTAAAGTAATCTATTTTATTATTTTATCTAGTCTTAATTAGTTTAACTTCAATTTCTTAGCTTATTAAATTTAGATAAAATTAAATCTATTAAAAAATAAGTGATAAGTAAACAAACGATATGAATGATACAACATTTAAACACGATCAAATTCTTAATCAATTAATATGTATTAATAACTAAACACAACCTAACTCAAAACTCTCATCCTATTTGATATTTTATTATTTTATATAGCTGATATGTATATTTTTTTAATTTTTTTTATTAAAAAATTTAAAACTTTAAAATAATGTGACAATCTTAAAAAGAATCCGAACGCAAGATGAAAAATTTTAAATCACCAAAAACCTTCAAAATCTAAAATAACACCCAAACTACTGTCTAGACTCGATCTTGTTGCATTAATATATACCTACCTCACTACCTCCATGCAAAGATATATATTAATCCAATAAACAGAGAGAATAATGAGATTGTTACAATGCCATTCCATTTAAGAGCAACGCACTACTTTCTTTAATATTGTCTAAATTTTTTATTTTTAAATCTTAAATTACAAAAAAGGTGACGAATAATATCTCCAAATCTCTTAATTTAAATTTATTTAATAACCATGAACAATATTTCCTCTAAATGTATACGAAAGTAGCAGTATATTTTACTGTGTGTATTTATACACATATATATTATATTTGTTTCAGTTTAAATTTAGATAATTATAAATTTTTATAGTATAAACTACACTGTCAAAATCTAAATCCAAACAAATAGAGCCATAATAATTACTGATATGTTGCATTTGAATTCAATAATACTATGTTGTATATAATTATTGAATTAATTAATGTAAACAGTAACAAGTGATTTGTTGTTATTTTATTACTCGTATTATATACTTTAAAATAGAGAACAAATATTATATTAAAAGGACAAAAAGTTATATTTAAATCTGGTAAAATCAAGAATTTCATTATAAAATAATATTATGAAGTATTATTATTTTTTATTATTCTTCGAAAAGTTCTTTATTCAAATCATATGTATATTAAATTCACCTAAACTACTGGCCAAACCTCTTTTAGCACCCATCTCCATTCCATGCAAAAATCTCAATAAACATTGAAAAAAAATACTGTATGATATTGTTCTCCCCTTTTATATATTTATTTATTTTAAATATTATTACTTTCTTTTTGTAATATTTTGGCGTCTAGTGTGTAGTATATGCTAACCTGCGCCCACACAGAGGGTCAGGGGGGTCTCATCTGTGCCTGCCATAATTTATGATTTTAAAAATGAAGCAGAAGCTGATGAAGCTTGAAGAAGCAGGTACATACACACACACACACACACACACTCTCTCTCTCTCTCTGTCTCTCTCTCTCATCTCTCTCACTAAAAAAACCAAGTAGTAGTAGGCTATTTGTAGCTCAGAAGATCATGATAGCCTTTCATTTCCATCATCACCCACATCTCTCTTTCACTGTTTCTTAGTAATTGTCCTCTTCTCTCTCTCTCCCTTCTTTAATTCATCCCCTTTCCCTTCACTCACTCACCATCAAATCCATCCATCCATCTATCTTATTCATCTCTCTTTCTCTCTCGTCCAAGAGTATATTTTCCTTGCTTTTCTCTTTTTCTTTTCTCTCCCTGCAAAAGACAAACAAAATCAGGAGGAAGAAAAAGAAAGAAACATAGCTTACTCTCATTAATTCATGGCGGATGGTTTTGATTCTTCACCATACCATGTCCCACAACAAAGCAGAAGAGATAAACTTAGAGTTGGTGGGTGCGTAGATAATTCCCAGAATAATTTCTCTAATTTAATCCCTTTCTATGATCCGTCTCTTCTATCCTCTGATTTGCTAACTTGCGCCAACTTTCACAACCCACTTTCTGAAAACTGCAAAAATAGCACCAATTGTGGTGTTGGGGTTAAAGAAGAACGCATGAATTTAATGGGTTATATTTCATCTTCTTCATCTTCAACTTCACACCATCTTTTCATGGATCCACAATCTTCTCTTCATATAAACCCTACTTCTGCTCAAGACAACAATCACAACAACAACAACAACAACAACCCTTTTCTTTTGGCACCTCAAAACCTTAGAATTCTCGATCAGCCCTTTAATGGAGGTGGGGTTTTATCAAGTGGGCAGGGTTTATCTCTTTCTTTATCTTCACAACAAACCCATCAAAGCTCTGGTCCTGTAGATATCCACAGATATGATCACCAACAGCCGTATGATTTGTCTAGGAGTAATGTTCCTCTTGGGCCTTTTACAGGGTATTCTTCGATTTTGAAAGGTTCAAGATTCTTGAAACCTGCGCAGCAAATGTTGGAAGAAGTTTGTGATGTTGGCCGTGGATTTTATGCTGAGAAATTTGCAGCAGATTCATCTTTGTTGGATCCTCCTTCTCCTTCCTTGGATAATTTGAGTAGAAATGGGGTTTCCGATGATGATCCCCGTAGCTCCGGCGATCATCGGGGAAAGAAATCAAAATTACTTTCAATGCTAGATGAGGTAATCTATAGTTCATTATAAGTATCACAAAATTTAGATGGAAATAAGCTACTGCACCAAAATTCTTGTCGTGCATATAATAATTTTGATTTGTTCATACCACTCATATCTTTAAATAAGCTAACTGTCCATTTGTCCAGTTGTGAGCTCAAATGAATGGTACAATGCTTTGTATGATTATTGTAGAACTCTCTATAACTCTTTAATATGGTTTCAAATATGGGAATATTTATTTCATAGTACTATTTCTTGTCATAATTATTATTTTATGACCCTCTACCTTTTATCTTTGTTTTTATCGTGGGTCCTGTTGTGAAAATAACGTGTGAAAACAGTAACTCTTTTCAGAAATTTATATTTCAAAATTTATAACTAGTCAATTTATATCTTTGACTTGTTTGGATTTGTTTCTTTATTAAAATCATTTTACTTGCCTGAATAATTTGAGAAAGGATGGAATACTATATAATTTGAGAAAGTTTTGCATAATCATGCTTTGTTGAATTTTGTACCAACATGCAATTTGTGGTGGTGCAGCTTGCATAAATGATTGGCTTGCATAAAAGTATACATTTTCCCTCATATTTTTTTCCTTCTGATTATTCTTTTATTTTAAAGGTCTTAACTGCATTGTATGTGATTAGATGCTTAGAGTTTAGGCATTGAAGGTATTAAAGATCAGAGAATCTGTGTTCTATTTTTTGGAAAAGGTGAATGGAGGGAATATATGCACAAATATATTGGTGCCATAAAGTGCCTGACAGCAATAGAAAAGAGAGTTGTAATGGGTTTACTTGCAAGGCCACTAAGCCTGGGGTTGGGGGAGTTCTGTAATGTGCATAAAGTGATTAAAGGAATCCATTTGATTAGAAGCATCACAACTTATACCTGAGAAAAAATACTGTGCATGGATACATGATGTTATCATTTTCCTAATGAAGATGAGTTCAGAGCTTGTACAGTGATTCACTTTCACTTTCTTCAGATTTCAGTTTCTTTTTTTCAATGACTAGGATTAGGCACCTAGGAATAGCTTCACAAAGCATGATATATATATGCATGTGGAAATATGGTTTTGAGCCACTCTACTGATATCCAAATGCATTCTCCAAGTTTGTGAGTCTTATGGCATGAAATATTGCAATAATACTGTAACTCTTGCTTAAAGAATTTATTTTGATTTTATTACTCAAGAAATCCGTAAATTCTTTGTATGATTAGATAAGACTAAATACAGCTAAATGCTTTTGTGGGTTGTTAAGAGGATGTTATATGTTATCAAATTTGTGTGTTGCGTGGAGTTTGTGAAATGGAATTGTTGGGTGTAATTGTTTTAGTAGCTCTTAATGCCCTCAAAATTTATCAGGTTTACAGGAGATACAAACAGTACTACCACCAGATGCAGACAGTTGTGGCATCTTTTGAATCTGTTGCCGGACTTAGTAATGCAGCTCCATTTGCTAACTTGGCTTTAAAAGCAATGTCTAAACACTTCCGGTGTTTGAAGAACGCAATCACTGACCAGCTGCACTCTACAATCAAATCGTATGGTCAGATAAATTATGGAAAAGATGAAATGGCAAGGGCTGGAAACTCTGACACAAGTCTTTATGGCCAAAAGCCAATTCAGAACATTGGATTTATTGAACACCAACCTGTTTGGCGACCCCAAAGGGGGCTACCTGAGCGGGCTGTAACTGTGCTGAGGGCATGGTTGTTTGAGCACTTTCTCCACCCGTAAGTGTTTCATTGCATTATGCAACTTTCTGAAGCTCATATATGTGTTATGTTTATGTAAAGACTAAAACAGTATGCGCAATAATTTTGTTTCAGATACCCTACTGATACAGACAAACTAATGTTGGCTAGGCAGACTGGACTTTCACGGAATCAGGTAAATTTCAATACTCCCGAATGTGTGAAAAAATGTGTGTAGGCGTGGCTAGTATGTTTCTTAATTTTTCTTTACTACAGTTGCACTGAGCCCCTCGTTCTACGTTAAACTTGTTCTACGTTAAACTACTTACAATTACTAATCTTAATACATGCATTGAGATGTGTTGTTATATGTACAAATTTGTACAAATTTTTTAAGCAACGTTAATTGACAATGCCGCTAAAATGGACCAGGTATCCAACTGGTTTATCAATGCAAGGGTAAGACTTTGGAAGCCTATGGTGGAAGAAATACATAGTCTTGAAACAAGGCAAGGACAAAAATCTTCAGAAAGGGATGATCAAAATGCCAGCAAATCCAATGACCATATGCCTGCACCCGACACATTTGCATCCGAAAATCCTTCTACGTCAACCCAAAGGGTTCAAGATCTCCCTTCTAAACGCAGTAGAGATGATTACTCCAATAATCTTATGGCTGGTGAAGGCTCAATGAGTTTGTTGTATGGAAATACTTCATGCCATCCACATATAGTAGGCATGAATGATGTAGTTGGAAATGGTGGTGTTTCCTTAACACTAGGCCTTCATCAGAATAATGGGATAGGAATGCCCGAGCCATTTGCGATGAATGCAGCACGTCGGTTTGGTCTTGATCCGAGTAATGAAGGGTTCGTGATGGGTACTTTCGAAACACAAAATCGACAATTTGGAAGAGATTACATAAGTGGGCAGCTTCTGCATGATTTTGTTGGCTAAAAATTAAGGAGAGCCATGTGCATGACTGAGTTATGTAAGAAGGGTTTTACTGGCTTTTTATCCACTCGAATCCAGTCAACAAGTCTTAAACTTGGCTTGCACGAATTTGGATTAGAAGGTACGATCATAATATTACAAAGTTGAACCTTGTACATATAGTACTATATATTGTTGTATGTATTGAAAATGTACTCATTATTGACGATGCTACTCAAGTTTAAAAGTTGAAAAGTAAAATGATATAATAACATGGCAAGGGCTAATCAAAGTGGTGATCATGTTTTTACAAAAAACATCATATTCTATTTTTCTTGACATTAGGAAAACATGGTGATATAAACTTACTAGCAAGATGTGTCTGAATATTCACATAGTATTTTTTTAGTTAAAAACTTTTAAATTAGTGAATGTCGACTCCATCTAAATTGCATTAAAGGCGACGTTAATGTTGATTTTAGATGTCGAGTTTGGTTTTAAATTGGTGTAATATTACGTAGATGTTGTGCGACCACCGACAAATGCTCTTATTAAAGATTAATAATGGGTGACTAAACCAAATGCTAGATGACTAATATCCCATAAATTCATTTGAAATAAAAGTGGATGGTATCATGGTACATTGTTGTGAAAGGTGTTCCCCGTTAGGTGCTAATTAGGGAAAGTGTTTTTATATGAAAAGATTTTGACTTCTTGGACTAACTTGTTCTTTTGCATGGCTTTCTTTGCTTTCTATAGAAATCGTCGTTTCCAATTACTTTTTGTATGATATGATGGGGCACCTTTATTTGATGCTAAAACATAACACTAGTAGCTTTATTTTATGTTAAAACATGACACTAATAGCTTCAACAAACGAGTGGGACAACTCTCACTCTCACATGTGACATGGTTAATAATATAGAAAGTATTGTTTTATACTCTATTTTTTAACTTTTTAACACGTAAATTTATTTGAATTTTTGTATATATTAAATATTTTATTTGAATTAAAAATTATATTTCTATTATTTTTTATTTAAAATATTTGTTATTATTAATTTTTTAAAAATTAAATAAAATATTTAATATATCGAAAAATTCACTTAAAGGTACGTTAAAAAAAAATGAGAAGACGCATATAAAAATTGGAGGGGGTAGTGTTTTAAGATTCGTTAATGATGATTTTATCATGTTTAGTGGTCACTTTCTTGTTGCAATTTTAACTTGTTTGTATTTCACTTGCAGGGAAAGTTATCTATTGGAGTCCGAAAAAAAGTTACCTCAAGATTCGAGTACAGCTGTGAGTGCCCAAATTCAAATATTTAATGTATGTTCGTTGTAATCTAAAATATTTATGAAAATAATAATCAACCATATATGCTATTATTTCAGCTTTGAGTACATACTAAGCCTATGTTCGATAAAATTTAGATTTTCAGTCTGAATGGTTAAGATATTTGAATAATATAGAGTGTGAATGGTTAAGATATCTGAATAATATAGAGTTTTTGAATTGAATTAAAAAATTATTTTGAATATTTGAATAATATTAAACCTAAAATTAAGAGGGTCATTATCAAATAAAATTAATTTCAAGTTAATTTTTGTAATAAAATTTATAAAATAGTTTTTTTTACAAATTTAATGATAATATATTTTGTGAAAATTCTTATTAAGATTTTGTTTGTTTTACGAAAAATAATTTTATGGAAAATGTTTTTTGTATTTTTTTTTTCTTGTTTGTTGGGGGGAAATTTTTTTTAAAAAAATATTTCTCAGACAACGTTTTGTCTGAAAATACCCTCTAGAAAATTTTTTCTGGAAAAGAATTTGCTTAAAATAAATGGAGTTTAAGATGTATCTCATTAACTTCTTCTTTCATGGTTAAAAGACATTAAGAAGTTAAGAGACATTAAGAGATATTTAAATATTATATATTTTTTCAAATAATTTACATCTCTTATCGATTAAGTGATCAAGTTGTTAAGAGGTGTCCGAGACAATCAACTAATGACCTAAGTTGTTGATGTTACTTGTGTGTTGCACGGTTGAGATTCTTCATACTGTTCTCCATCTTAATTTATTAATTTGTCTTAATATATTGATGAAAACTACTACACCATGACTAATTTAAGAGAATTACATTACGCTTACATAAAGCAATTTATCTGTTTTATTCGGTATGATAAACATTAAATATATTTGTGTAGGTTTTGTAATTAATTCAAACATTATAAGCATAACCAATGTTATGAAAACCATACTGAATCGGTCGGTTTGACCGGTTTACTGCGAACCGGCCATGGGTTCGGTCGGTTCGATCAAAATTAACGGTTCAAGAAAAAATTGATCGAACTGAAAAAAATCGGTTGAACCAGTGAATTGAGAAAAACTGGGTTTTTTTTTTCCCTAAGTGGGTTTTTTTTTTGTTCCTTAAATTGTGTCTTTTGTCTTTTTTTCAACTGGTTTAATGAATTTTTAGAATATTTGATGAAATTATTTTGATTTATAAGAATATTTTTAGTTTACTATGAATTTTTATATAAGAATATTGTCGGTTCACCATTAATTTTTAAAAATATTTGATGAATTTTTAAGAATAATTATGATTTATATAATATTTTTTTAATAAAATAATAATCCGGTTAAACGTATTGAACGGTGAACCAGTAATTTCATCGGTTCAATATTCAATCCGGTTATAATAACGTTGAGAATAACTCTCAAAAATGAAAATTTCTGAAGAATATCGGTGGCAAATTCGGAAGAAGGAGCTGACAACGGTAAAGCCCATTTATAAAGAGATGCTTCCGTGTGTGAAAATAAATGGTCCAGTATAACGTGACATTATTGGGTTGGGCATATGTAGTAGACTAAACCAGCGTGCTTGAAGAGACTGTCAGCCATTTGCCAATATTGTGCTGCTCTATTTGATGATTTGCATTTAACTTAAACTAGCTTGCACGACTTGTTTTTATTTTATTGTTTAATTAAATATTTTATTAATAATTATAATTTAATATTTTGTATATTTTAAATTAATATAAAGTATATTAAATTGTTATTTAATATCAAATTTGTATGAATTAAATTAATTTTGATTGTACAATACAAAAATATCTTAACACATATCAAGTGTTACTAATTTCATGATTTCACCAAATCAAACTGATTTTGTAAATTTAAATTTTATCTCATATATTTTTATTCATATTTAATATATATATCTTTATATACTTTATTATAAATATAATGTTAACATATTCATTAATAATTTCATCACTTAGAACTTAAAATACCAATAAAAGAAAAACTTATAATTTTGATAATAAAATTTAATAGAAAAAACAAAGATAATGAAATATAGTACTTAAGAATTGTAATGAATATGATGTTTGACACTATATTTTAGATTATTCATTAATATTTTTTTAAGTTGCATTAATTTTTTTTTAATTAAATTGAAGTATAGTCAACATAATTTATAATTCAAACTCTAATTAAAATATATTATCTTACAGTTACTCACATACACACACACACACACACACACACACACATATATATATATTATAGATATTATGTTAATTATAAAACGTATTTCAGACATCCAAATACAAAAATAAAATATAAAAAAATATTTGAAATATTTATATCATTAGAGAATATGTTTTAAAATCATATTAAAAATTACAAACTACATATAAAATAAATTTACTAGACAATTATTAAACAAATAAATCTAATCAAGCAAATAACAATTTAATCGATTATAATTAAAGATGCTAATTAAAATAATTATAACAAAATAATGAAGATAAATGTTAGTAATTCTAAAAATATAATAATTACACAAAAATAGCTCTACTTACAAAACAAGTATATAAATACCTTGCCTTGCTTTGCCAAATAAAGAACAACATAACCTTGCATTACTTACTCAAACTTCTAGAAGGTCTTTCAAAAATCACTAGACAATAAAATAACGGTTAATAAGCAAAGAACAACAGTAAAGGTACAAGTCACTGTCAAGAAGGTACAACTCCTAACAGATAAATTTTGGGAAGAGTATAAATAGGAGATTTATGACTAGTGAACTACTAAGAAGTACTCTGACATCTGACACTCCAAATACATCACCAAGAAACACTTCAAGAGTTTGAACAAGTGTTAGTTTATCTGCTCGATAAGGAGCTAACTACTTAGAGATAACAAACACAATTTTATTCTTCTCTATTGTGTCTGTGTGACTAAATAAGGTCTAAGTAACCGAGTGTAAGCAAAAACTTTGTGTTCTTTGTATTTGTGTGATTCTTAGTGGATTTTTTCTCAAGTAAAAGAGAAGAAGAGTGGAGTAGACTAGACCGAACCACTATAAAAATCTCTTTACTCTCTTTTCATTATTGTTCTTTATTTATTCTGCTTATTCCTCTACCTTCGCTTTGTTTGGTCCTTACTAATATCTGTAGCAAAGACTTTACCATTATTGTCACTTCAAGCTATTCTGATTTTACTAAGGGGTATTTTGCTAAAATTTCGCTGCTAACGTTTTCAAAAATATAAGCAGGAGCTTTTGATAAACAAGAAGTTTTATAAACTGCTGATTTCATAAGCAAGCTTTTAAATTTTAGAAAACACTATTCAACTACCCCACTTCTAGTATTTTTTCTTTGGGATCTAACAAGTGGTATCATAGTTTTAACACTATTTGCTAAGTTTTACAACTTGAGAGGATCCAAAGTTATGGCTTTAAGTAGTGATTTTGGTGTCAAACCACCTATGTGCTCCAGAGATAAATTTGCTAATTGTAAATTTAGAATACCAGTGTACATGGATGCAATCGATGAGGAACTATTTGAGGCAATAAAGTTCGAGCCTTATAAACCAAAGAAAATTAATACTGCTAAACGAAACAAATTAATACCAAAACTAAGAAAGAAGTGGACTGACGAAGAAAAGAAGCTAGTAGGATTTACCAAGAAGGCGATAAACATTCTTTTCATGGCACTTGAAGAATAGATGTTCGAAAGTGTTTCCAACTCTACATCTACCAAGGAAGTATGAGATGTCTTGCTGGTTCTAAATGAGGGCACATCTTAAATGAAAAAAGAAGAAGCAATCCTTACTTATACAACAATATGAAATGTTTACTATGTAGTAAGGAGAAAACCTTTATGCTATGTATGAAAGATTTACTGTCCTGCTCAACAATATACGAGCTCTTAGAAAACCTATGATACAAAGGATATAAATCTCAAATTCATAAGATCTTTACCAAGACAGTAGGATCCAAAAGCCATTACTATAAAGGAATTAAGGAACCTATGTACTACTAATTTTCAACAATTGTATGGGAACCTGCTCATCTATGAAATGGAAATAGCTCAAATAGACGCTTTTTTGGAACCTAGAAGAAAAGATAAAGGAGTGACCTTAAAGGCTGCTGAGTCTAAGCAAGTAGCAGGCTTTGACTCAAAATCTGCCGATGGTGACGAAGATGTGACTGTGCTAGTAAGGAAGTTTAGAAGATTCTGGAGAAAAGATCATGGAAACTTCAGAAGGAACGAAAGTAGCAGTAAGAGAGATGTATCAAAAGATCTTTGCTATAATAGTAAGAAATCAGGACATTATGTTGTTGACTATCGGAGCACTAAAAATAAATATCCTACTCAAAACAAGAGCAAGGAAAAATAGTATTACAAGAAGAAGTATCAGCAAAAGAGCTTCAACAACTTTAAGAAAGATAAGGGATTCATTGTTGAAAAGTCTTGGAGTGACAGTGACAATGAATCAGAAGAGTCTGGACCGGAAATGGCAATCCTCTACTTAATGGCTAGGGAGTCGAAAGTCGGCAAAGAAGTAGATCTTACTGAGGTATTCTATTTCAATTCCCCTGACATCACTAAAACTGAGTTGTGCTCCTTGCTCAAGGATGTTGCATCTCAGTGATATTGCTATAGGAGATTGCTGAGAAGTGTTTTAGCAAAGTCTTCTCAACTAAGGAGCAATAACTCTAAAATCCTGCTTACGCTTGAAAGAGTGTAAGTAGAGAACTTAAAGTTCAAAGCTATTAATGATGAAAGGAGTTTGCTTAGACAGTATCTCAGAGATTCTCAAGAGAGAGAGTCTAAGTTAACCTCCCAAGTTGAGAAATTAACTACTATAATCACTACTTGGAACAAGTCATCCTCAAATGTTTGTGCTTTGCTGAAAAGCCAAATAAGCTGGCTAGATCAAGGAGGAATTGGATCTGAAAATTGCGAAACTCTTGCTCAAGGGAGTGGAGAAAGTGAAGCTGAATCTATCAGCAAAACAATCTCTATTCATTCAGTTGAGTGTGAACCTCCTACTAAAACCCAGGTTAACTTAAATGTTACCTTGCTAAAGCACAAATTCACTGTTGATCGTCACCATAAGCAGAAACGTGGATTTACTGAACGGACCAAAGGTGAAAAGTTTAGCAAGAACAATGATCCCCCTACTTATCGTTACTGCTACCATAAGATTGGTCACATTACTTCTCTTTGTCTTGCGGATCCTTACTAGATTGTTGGGTCTCAAAAACCAAAAACGAGACAAATATGGGTCTCCAAGGGTACTAACCTCTCTAAACCCAAGTCTTGCTGGGTACCAAAATGACTCTGCTTATGTTTTGTAGGTCGTAAGTAAGGAACAAATTTGGTACTTGGACAACAAATGTTCAAAACATATGACTGGCGATAAAGCCTTGCTCACTAAATTTAAGGAAAAAGATGGACATTCAGTCATTTTTGGTGATAATAGCTATGGAAACACAAAAGGATATGACTCACCAGGAAATGGAGTATTCTATTTCAACAAGGTTGCTTATGTGGAAGGACTCAAGCATAACTTGCTCAGTATAAGCTAGTTGTGTGACAAAGGGCACAATGTCACCTTCTTAGATAATCAATGTCAAGTAAGAGATCTTCAAACAAACTCTCTGAAATTTTTTGGTTTAAGGAATGGTAATGTTTATATAGTAGATTTGGCTAAGCTAAGTCCTACTCAAACAACATATTTTCTTGCTAAAGATTCAGCAGATGCTAGTTGGTTATGTCATAAGAGACTTTCTTACTTAAACTTCAGAGCAATTTTGACACTCGCTACTAAAGATTTAGTAAAAGGGTTACCAAAATTCTCTTTTGAAAAAGAAAAACCATGTAAAGCTTGCCAATTTGGTAAACAAACAAAAGTATCTTTCTTAAGCAAACCTGAAAAATCAAACTCTGTAGAACAAAATAGGCTCAAGTATTTGTAGACCGGGGGTGGGGACTTTTTCGATCTTAAAACACTTTATTAAGCACTGATGGAAATAGCTACAATATCAGAAAAACTTTAATGACTTTTGAAATGAACACCCAAGAGTTCAAGTTAAAATAGTTGTATTAAAACTTGAGATTTTTCTGGAAATCTGGTTAAATACAAATGTGATTAATCAGCTACAAATTCTGTAATGAATTACAGCTACAATCTCACACTCACTAGCTTCACACTTTCTTTGAATATTTCTCTCAAGATATATTACAAAGCTTCTATCTAGTCTTTGTGTGCTTCAATGTGTTGGTTGATCCATTGGATTGTTTTTGTGTAATGAGAACTTTTTTGCATATATAAAAGATTAGTAGTTGAACTCACGTGCTTGGACGTGTTGCTCTTTTCAACCTAGCCGCATATATGTCACATCGATGTCTTTTAGGAATGATGTGTCAGATTGTTGTTGCTTCTTTTTCTTCCCCTGATCTACGTGCATTTAATGATCGAGAGTTGTCATTGGACCACCAAACTTTAAGAGATATCTTTCCAGTTTATATCTCTTGCTTCTTCAACAAGCTTCATTAATTTGCGTGTAAGACCTGATGACGAGTGTATGCAGTCATAACTATTCACTGATGACAAGCCTTGATGTGAACTTGGTCAGTGCTTCTGGATCCCTTGATGACAAGTCCTGTCTAAGACTCGATCAGTGCTTCAAACTTCACTTGAGTTATCCAAGTGCTTCTTGATCCCCTGATGTTAAGACTTAAAGCATACACTGATGACTTCCACTGATGCAGTGTTGAGCATTCCCCTTGACGGGTTATATTGACACTGTCATACCCTGATGATTTCCCCTGACAGGTTGACATGTCACTGTCATACCCTGATGCGTTCCCCCTGATGAGTTTAGCTTGCCACTTCCATACCTTGACGCGTTCCCCAGACGAGTTGGTTTGCCTATGTCATCTCCTGATGATCTTATTCACTGAAGCTTTGTTGATTTTGTTTGGAATATCTGATATGCGGAATACTTAAGTGTTTTTGAGTAACAATAGACATCCCTCTTCACTATCAAGTCCTTTAATAATTTCTGCTGGTGACTTGCCTAGTGAGTTATACTTCATCCCCTGATGACTAAGTTAATCATCAGTGGATGAAAAACGTGTGCAAATACTTAGGTTTATAGAATACCCTTAGTATGTATAGATGCACAAACAAAACTAAAATCATCATCATCATTTATACTTAACAAACTCTATGCCCTTCTAACTATTACATCTTGATTTGTTTCACCCAATATCAATTAGTCTTGGTGGAATGAAATATGGATTCACAATCATGGATGATTTCATAAGATATACATGGGAAATATTTCTTGCTCACAAGAATGATGCATTAGTAGAATTTGAGAAATTTAGCAGACTAGTACAAAACGAGAAGGATCTTAAAATCAAGATAGTAAGAAGCAACCATGGAAAAGAGTTCAACTTCGGCGGCTTCATTGAATACTGTGATGAGCAAAGAATTTCTCATAATTTCTCAGCACCTTGAACTTCATAGCAAAATGGAATGGTAGAAAGAAAAAATCAAACCTTGGATGAAGCAGGAAGAACATTGCTTGCTGATGCTATACTTGTCGTGCCCGAGAAATTTTTGAAAGATATGGGATTGAGTTGTGAGATTGCTCATTTAAAAGTTTATTCAAAACCCTTTTCCAAAAGTTTGAGTTTTTTTTAAATGCGACGAGGTGATAAGATCATTTTTCAAGACGAGTTGTCACCTAACAAATCTGAGACAGTGTGTTAGGACTCCTTTCTAGTTTTACCTTTTTGAAAAATTAATTTCAAGATGACTCTTAAATTATGGTCAAGGTGAAACCAGGAAAAATTAAGTTCGTTGCTAGGTTGAATAGGGGGAATGTGTTAGGCACCTCCTATCCTTACTATAACTAGTGATTGCTTTTAAGAAGTTATTTTTCTATGAAATTATCCCTTAAAACCTGAATTTATTTTTGGAAAAAACATTAAAGTGCGTGTGTGTGCCAGTGTGCATGTATGCGATTAATGCATTTCCACTGTCAGCTTTTGGGTTACATATTACAATAGATAAACTAGAGGTGAAGGACCAGTCCTAGAGTATAAACAATTAACTCATACTCGAGGCAAAACCAGAAATTACAACATTTCTATGTAAAATCTAGCTAACTTAGAACTAGATAAGGTGAGTTTCCATGAATGTTGACCCCGATACTATAGATTCTCAGTTGTTGTCCAGGAAGGATTTTAACATCCATGAATCATTAGCTCAGGCACAACACAAAACAAAAGGTTAGAAAGATATCACAATTGTTCAAATATATACATGAAAATATCAGAATAAAGATCAAATTATTTTTTAGATTACATTATATAAACTGAAATCATATAGAAATCATGGTAGGACAAATATATTTTGACAGAATGTGAGATTGTATGATATACAAGTGTATAAGAGATTAAATATGAGGGTATTTCCAAATAGACATAACTATGGATGAAGCTATTTTGAACTGTAGACCACCCTATTGTAGGAATATAAACTAACCTTGGCCAAAACAAAAGATGGAGAATAAAAGGGCGAAATAAATAAACAGTTATAAGTAAAGTTTCTATTAGATTGATGTAGAACTGGGAGTTACAAGGATGATTTCTGGTGAGGAAATAAAGCCTCTCTTTCTCTAGCTAAACTCTAAAAAAAACGGTTATGAAATTCTCTCAAAGTTTTCTCTTTTCCTTTCGGGTTTTTCCTCTTTTTTCCTTTTCCCTCTGTAATTTTCCTCTATATCTCCCTGTGCCTTCTCCTATTTTTTCGTCTATCTCCCCTCTCTTCTGTGTTGTTTGGGGTCTCTATTTATTGGTTAGCTCCTTCGTTTTCCAGGTTTCTTCCATAAGTTGTGTTTTACAATATTTTTGATATTTCCTTGGTAATTGCAGCCCTGTCACCTGACTTTCCTTTTTTTAGATGACATTTCTTGCACGCCAAACCTGTTATGTGACCCCTATTACGACTGGTCTTTTCCTATTGGACCATCTTCTTTATTTTTTTATTTCTTAGCTTTGGCTAATTTAATGGATTGCTGGAGTTAGTCGTGTGTTATCCCACAGGTCATTTTCAATCTCTGATGATCATCTTGTCTTTGATGTAATGACAAGTTCTTGTAATCCTAAGCGACAATCTTTGATATGACAAATTTCTTAGTCTCTGATGTTGTAAACTTTAGTCCTTGACAAGGTAATGCTTAATCTTTGATGGGCTAAGGCTTAGTGTCCGATGGGTTAAAGCTTAGTCTCTGATGGGGCAATTCTACAAGTGAGTGGTGAGAGTTGATCTGATCTTTCCTTTGCCAACACAGGACATCACCCCATGAAGATATATTGCATTTTGGGTGAATAACATCCTCTGATTATGTCTGTGTGACTAAGCAAGGTCTAATTGACCAAGTGTAAGCAAGAACTTTGTGTTCTTTATATCTATGTGATTCTTAGTGGATTCCTTCTCAAATAAAAGAGAAGAAGAATGACGTAGGCCGAATCACTGTAATAATCTCTTTGCTCTTTTCCATTATTGTTCTTTATTTATTTTGCTTATTCCTCTACCTTTTCTATGTTTAGTCCTTCCTAATCTCTTTAGCAAAGACTTTATCATTATTTCCACTTCGAGCTATTATGTTTTTA
Organism: Centella asiatica; assembly: GCA_014636745.2. Classification (NCBI taxonomy): domain Eukaryota; kingdom Viridiplantae; phylum Streptophyta; class Magnoliopsida; order Apiales; family Apiaceae; genus Centella; species Centella asiatica. The sequence goes on from CM025784.1 coordinate 3,186,044, forward strand.
CTAAGGGGTGTTTTGATAAAATTTTGCAGCTAATGTTTTGAAAAATAAAAGTAGGAACTTTTGATAAATAAGAAGTTTTATAAACTGTTGATTTTATATGCAAGCTTTTATGTTTTGAAAAACACTATTCAACCCCTCCCCCCTCAAATTTCTAGTATTTTTCCTTTGGGACCCAAGAGTAAAATTTTCAAGTCTTTCATTCTTCAAAACTACGAAATGTACCCTTCTGCCTTAGCAAGGGCTACTGCTGAAAGAAGATCCAAGAAAGCAACAAATTATGCTAAAGAGTTTACGAAAGGCAAGCATAAAGTTGAGCAACCTACTGATAGATAACCTGCTGCTGAAGTGAAGTTTGTTGTTGCTGCAAAGGATAACTCAAAAACCACCAAAAAAAGGCGTGTTACTGCTCAAGTGCCACGACCCAAAAAGAAAAAGTCTGTTATTGCTAATAAGAAATTTGACTCAGCTTCTCTAAATCCAGAAGAAAGAGAAATGTATGATTTTTTTATGGAATTATATGACGAGGACGAGGCTGCTAAGGCTATTGCTAGTGGGGGGGGGGGGGGGGGTCAAACATCGAGCCTCCTACTGATAATGAGCAGGACGAGGAAAACTAGTAGGAAATTCATGTTGCAGTCCCCATTACAGCAATACCTGCTGATAAGGAAGCTGCTAAAGAGAACGATGAACTGTTTTAAGAAATCGAGAGCTATCAACATGTTGAGAAGTCTCCAGAGGTTTTTGCCACTTGTGCTACCTTTGGATGCAATTAGGGAAAATGTGCACTCAACAAAAAGGAAGCACATTGCTGTGAAAGGGAAGGGCAAAGAAAAGAAGATCGTCGAATCTAGCAGCAGTGATTCTAACAACAGCGATGATGATGTTCTAACTAAAAGAAGAATGAAACAAAGATCAGAAGAAATCATCAAAGCTCTATTGATAGAAGATGCTAAGGATGCTGGCCTTGACCCGGAGACATACTGTTAGAACTAAATAATCTCAAGTATTTTTAGAGGGGGGGGGGGGGGGGGGGTTGAATACAAACACTCAAAACTTTTTACTCCTTTTTAAAAAAAAAAAAAATTTAAGCACGGCCGGAAATAGCTACAAGATCAGAAAAACTATAGTGAATATTAAGATAAACACACAAGCATTTAAGTTAAAATTATTGTATTAAAACTTGATATTTTTCTGGAAATTTGTTTAATCACAACTGTGATTAATCAGCTACAATGTGTAATGAATTACAACTTCTATTTTACACTCATTAACTTCTTATTTTCTTTGAATATTTTTCTCAAGATATATTACAAAACTTCTCTCTAGTGTTTGTGTGCTTCTCTTCGTTAGTTGTCCTGTTGGATGTTCTTCTATCTATATATTTGTAATGAGAACTCTTTTACATTTCTAGAAGATCAGTTGTTGAACCCACATGCTTAGACGTGCTGCTTTTTCAACTTAGCCGCATATATGTCACTTCAGTGTCCCTTGAGAATGATATGTTAGACTACTGATGACTTTAGTTGCTTCTTTTTCATTCCCTGATCTTCGAGCATTTAATAATCGAGAGTTGTCATTGGACCACCAAACTTCAAGAAATATCTTTCCAGTTATATCTCTTGCTTTTATAACAAGCTTCAAGGATTCACGTGTAAGACCTGATGACGAATGTATGCAGTCATAACTATCCCCTGACAGTAAGCCCTGATGTGGACTTGATCATTGTTTCTAGATCCCCTAATGACAAATCCTGTTTAAGACTTGATTAGTGCTTCGTGCTTTACTTGAGTTAATCTCTTGTTGTAGAGTTACCCAAGTGCTTCTTGATCCCCTGACGTTAAGACTTACAACATCCACTGATGGCTTCCACTAATGCAGTGTTGAGCATTCCCCCTGACAGGTTTCCTTGATGGATTGGCTTGTCACTGTCATACCTTGATGAGTTTCCCTGATGGGTTGGTTTGACATTGTCATCCCCTGATGGGTTTCCCTGACGGGTTCCCATGACTGAATTAATCACTAATGCTTTGTTTACTTTGTCTAGAATGTCTGATGTGTGGAATACTTGTGTGCTTTTAAGTAGTAACAGACATTCCTTCTACACTATCAAGTCCTTTGAAAGTTTTCACTGATGATTTGCTTAGTGTAGAACAGTTTATCCCCTGATGATTAATTAGACCATCAGTGGATGCAAAACTTGTGCGAGAATGCTAAGGTTTATATATGCACAATTATTCTCTAAATATCATCATCATTGTTTATATCTAACACATACCTTGCTGTGAAATCACAGAAGGACCAAGTTGTCAGTTGTCTTAACCAACTGAAATTACAAACACAATTTTATTCTTCTCTATTCTGTCTGTGTGACTAAGAAAGGTCTACGTGACTGAGTGTAAGAAAGAACTTTGTGTTCTATGTATCCATGTGATTCTTAGTGAATTCCTTTTCAAGTAAAAGAAAAGAAAAATGGAGTAGGCACTACTATACAAATCTCTTTACTATCTTCTCATTATTGCTCTTTATTTATTATGCTTATTTCTCTACATTCTCTTTGTTTAGTCCTTGCTAACCTCTTTAGCAAAGAATTTATCATTATTACCACTTCAAACTATTCTGTTTTTACTAAGGAGTGTTTTAATAAAATTCCGTTGCTAACGTTTTCAAAAATATAAGTAGGAGGTTTTGATAAACAAGAAATTTTATAAGTTGTTGATTATATAAGGAACCTTTTAAATTTTAAAAAATATTATTCAACTCCCCTCTAGTATTTTTTATTCGGAACCTAACATAATATATTATAATTTATATTATGTATATGTATTAAAATTTGTGTTTGATTCTTTAGAATGAAGAATTTGTTAAAGGAAACCGGTGTGAATGGTCTTAGAAATCTATTTGTATTTAGAAAACTAGATAGATTTGGGGAAAAACATAACAATAAAAGACTAGGTGAATGTAATTGTTAGTGGAAGAGGCGACAGAGATGGCACCAGAGGCGATGGAGTTGAAAATGGATAAACGGTGATAACCTGTTAGAAAAAATATTTGGAAAAGTAATATATTCAAAATGGCTTAATAAAATTAAAGAAAGTTGAAATCCGAGGCACGTGTAAACACGCTTTCCTTAAAACAGTTTAGTCCCCTCACTGGGTGCTCTAGAGGATTGAAGGACTACTGCTTCCCAAGATACAATGGATTACGGAGAACGGACTTGGCACAAAGTCTGTCTTCCGGCGAATAGTACTAAAAACTGTAATTGTGGGAACTCGAAAATCTCAATGAAATTTTGATTATGAGATTTATTTTATTTTCTGCATGAAGGCTTATTTCCTTATTGGTTATAAATAATGAAATTATATTTTCTTATAAAAAAATTTCAATGGCAATGTGATGTCCAAAAGATTTTAAATGTATTTTGAAGCTCAAGTATTTAAAAGGTTATTGCATTCAAGAATTGTCTTGGGAGAGGGTGTGTTCACGCGGGAAAGGACTCACCAAGTGTGAACAAGATTAGCTACAGTACCCGTTTTTATTTTAAAACCTACTGCGGGGAGACAGTAGCATTTAATGTGCATCACCTCTATCAGTACCATAGAGTGGGCTATGATAAACGACCGATGGGTACTAGCAGCCGTTGCAACCAACCTTTTTCTCATCAGTCACTTCTTTTCTTTTCGTAGCCAACGGCTTATATCAAATAAATCCGACGGCCCTTGTTGCTAAACAGGTGACATATATATATCACGTTGGTACAACCCTTGCCCCACTTTCATAAACTTCTATACGGTGTACCACCAAATCCAAACTTACTCTTTAAACAACTGTCCTTTTGGGAAGAACAACTAGAGTTTTTAACTCTTTCTTGCCACCAAGGAGGTAAGAGCGTTTCATTAAAGTCCTGCTCTATTTCTTACACTTTTGTTCGGTCATACATACCACGTTTAATACCTTGTTCATTTATTTCCAAAAGTATGACTTGATGCATGTTTTAATGCCCGGAGTTAATGTCATTTATTTCAAAAAGCTACCCAAGATGAGTGTAAAAATGTTGACAACCACCTGGTAGACAAACCTTTAACTACCAAAACATTCTTTTGTCAGTAGTTATAACCCCATGCTTGAGTATTCTTTAACCTGAGTTTGAACCCTAAACCGTGTCTAGGATGGCATGCAGACCATAGGAAATGTTATGTATCCTGAGAGGATGATGAGAGTTAACCTAAGTATGGTTATAGTTGAGAACATCACCCCTGGAGGAATGAGGAAGACACCACTGTATCTGAGGCAAGTCTTAACTTAGTCTCTGATGAGATGAGTTAGTCTCTGATGAGATGAGTTAGTCTCTGACGAGATGAGTTAGTCTCTGACGAGATGAGTTAGTCTCTGACGAGATGAGATAGTCCCTGAGAGACTCTAAGTTAGTCTCTGATGAGATGAGTTAGTCTCTGATGAAGGAAGTTGTTAGTCTCTGATGAGATGAGTTAGTCTCTGATGAAGGAAGTTGTTAGTCTCTGATGACGTCAGCCTTAGTCTCCGACAGGCTAAGTTTAG